>JASAND010009869.1:0-11495 GCA_030248195.1 Trissonchulus latispiculum
GGGCAGCCATTTCCAGGGAATGTTGCTTATCCCAACTGCCCCTTTAAGGGCAACCATTTCCAGGGAATGTTGCTTATCCCAACTGCAACTTTAAGGGCAACCATTTGCAGAAACATTCCTTATCCCAAATGCCCTTTTAAGGGCAACCATTTCCAGGGAATGTTGCTTATCCCAACTGTCCCTTTAAGGGCAACCATTTCAAGACAAGATCCTTATCCCAACTGCCCCTTTAAGGGCAACCATTTTCAGGGAATGTTGCTTATCCCAACTGTCCCTTTCAGGGCAACCATTTCGAAAGAATGCTCCTAATCCCAACTGCCCCTTTAAGGGCAACCATTTTCCGAAAACAGCACGGAAAATGCTTTTTCCCACTGATTTGATTAAAATCGACGCTACAAACGTACCTGCGTAAAGAAATAAGCGGCGGCAAACCATTCATGCCAATTTAGCTTGTTTCCAATTTTTCCGAACCGTACAGAAAACACTACCGAGTATTTTTCGGTAAATATATACTAAATACAAAACTTAAATTTCAGTTTCGGTGGTAAATAAAAGTTTTCAGAAAATCAATCCTTTGAAAAATTCTAAAAAGTCTCTAAGTCTATATTCATTAAAAATACGCTTAAACCCTTCAATTCACTGAAATCTGCTCAATTGTAGCACTAACCAAACCTTTTTAGCCGTTGATATTGAGGTTGTGGGGAAAAAACAAAAATGCTGGATAATTTATATAACACCAAGAGCGATTCTATTTGATTTCTACAGGTAGGTAGGAAGGTATAATGCACTTCCCGCCCGCTAGCCGGTGAGCTGTCGCGAGGCCTCTCCACAGAGACAACCAAGGTGAATAACTCCGACTACGTCGGGGTTATCCATACAACGGCTCTATACGTATATCTGTAGAATCAAAGGAAATTGTCCCTTATAATACTAGCACGATTATTTCTGCATAAAGGCGGCGTTTTCCCTTGATCTTTACAGTTGGAGCCGCTTTACAGATCGAAGGAAACATTTTCAGGTGTTCATATAAGAAGAAAAAATGCTCAGCACCTTCGATTCTCCCAAAAAAACCATAAAAAATTTCAAAAATTTTGAAATTTAAAAATTAAAAAAATTCAGGTGTTCTAGCTTTGGAAAAGCTTTCTGACACCCACTCAAGCGTTAATTTTACTGGCAGTAGAAATCCGTCTATAAACAGGAGACTCAATTATAAATTTAATTTTGAGATTTGGCTTTGGCGTTCTGTTAATAATCTCTTTCCACTAAAGAAACATTCACATTGAATTTCGCTTTGACTGAAACAGAAAACGTCAAATTGTATTTGACTCAATTCAGTTCAGTAAAACTGGATTTTTATGACTTCAAACAATGAGAGATTCAATTTGAAGGTCAAATCCAGTTTGACTGAAATGAATGTTCAGACAAATCAGATTTGTCTGAAAATCCAATTTGACTTCCACATATGTGCAATACGTATAAATATACGTATATGCACACTGAAGCATGGTTTTTTTGTGTTTTTTACTGTCTTTTCGCACACTTTTTCTTAGAAAAACACACTTTTTCTTAGAAAAACACACTTAAAAACACACCGAAATTTTGAGATTCAGAAGCAAAATTTTACTAATTTCTTTAAAAGTTTGGAACTACAGAAGACCGTTTCTTGAAAAAATTTTGCGCCTGCGGCGCGCTTGTCTTTTCATTCATTTTTTCAAAGCTTTGGCGACCTACCTCTGTGCTTGTGTCCTTTTTATTTTGTAATCCTCTAGTATATGTATAAGTATATATATAGTATATATATATATAGGTACGTACATACTTATTATTATATTAGTTTACCACATTATTTACTTTAAGCTGCATTAAATCTCTAGCACCGTTTCAAAAGAAAATATGGTTTACAAAATCAAAAGGTTCAATTGTTTCCATTGTGGTTTTTTACCGATTTTTAAAAAATTTTCAGCTTAAATGGGGCTCCGCCCCCCAGACCCCCCGTTGCAAATACGCTTTTCGTCCTTTCCTTTCGATAATATTGCGCTCATTTCGTCCAAATCGACCATACACGTCAGTATCTATTGACTTTTATCGCTAGAACGACAAAAACCCACTAGGAATAGGCTATATGTAGTAAAAATAGTCGTAAACGCATTTAAAACGCGAAAAATCAATTTTTAGAAAAAACACATTTTCTTAGAAAAACACACTGAAAAGCACGGGTCCGAATTTGAAAAAACCCTGCACAGAAGAAGCACTATACGTATATATTATAGGGGAGCGCGAGAGCGCTCCCCTATAATATGGGTGTAAAAGGCTCAGTGCGGCCCTTGGAGACCCGTTCGAGCTCCGTGCCAGCTAAATACTCAACGAAACTGGACAATTTTGGTATCGTTGGAATCTACACGACGAGTACTAGTCGCAAAAAAGTTTTGGTCAAAATTTCCAAATTTGGAAATTTTCGCTTCCGGGCAAGTTAGGTCCGTTTGTTTTTTTTCCGTGTAAGTCACGCTTGGAAAAATGCAATTTTCTGTCGAAGTGTTAGAACGATCTGGGCATTTTCAGCAGGTGAAGTTTGGTTTTTCTGAACGTATATATCCCGAAAGTGAACCTTTTTGATATTTTTTCGCTGCCCGGCCCGGCCGGCCACCTGTACGGCCGGCCAAAAGTGGACTTGGCGCTAAAATGGCCACAAATGGCCAATTTTTTGTCAAAGCTACAGGACTCAGGGAAGACGCTAGAGAGACGTGGTTTGTTGCATAAGGATCTACGGAAGGGTTTATATGTCCCAACGAGGGCGATTTTTGAGATTTTTGAAATTCGGCATACAGATAGTTTAGGACATGACAAACTATTATAGATACGTTTCGTATACTTATTACGATGTTGCTATGTGGTTGAGCTGCAGTGGAGTGCTGCAGAAGTACAGCACGGCCTATAACTAACTACAGAAAAGTTGCAATCGTCTGAAATTTTGCACACAAGTGCAGAATAGCACTTCAAATCGTGTTTTATGAGTTTCCTTCACTGACAGTAAAGTTTGCATTTGTTTGCGCTGCAGTGGAGTGCTGCTGAAGTACAGCACGGCCTATAACTAACTACAGAAAACTTGCAATCGTCGGAAATTTTGCACACAAGTGCAGAATAGCACTGCAAATCGTGTTTTATGAGTTTCCTTCACTGACAGTAAAGTTTGCATTTGTTTGCGCTGCAGTAGAGTGCTGCTGAAGTACAGCACGGCCTATAACTAGCTACAGATGAGTTGCAATCGTCGGAAATTTTGCACACAAGTGCGGCAGAGCATTGCAAATCGTGCCGTATGAGTTTCCTTCACCGACAGTAAAGTTTGCATCTGGTTGCGCTGCAGTAGAGTGCTGCTGAAGTACAGCACGGCCTATAACTAGCTACAGATAAGTTGCAATCATCCGAAATCTTGCACACAAGTGCGGCAGAGCATTGCAAATCGTGTTTTATGAGTATCCTTCACTGACAGTAAAGTTTGCATCTGGTTGCGCTGCAGTAGAGTACTGCTGAAGTACAGCACGGCCTATAACTAGCTACAGATGAGTTGCAATCGTCCGAAATCTTGCACACAAGTGCTGCAGAGCATTGCAAATCGTGTTTTATGAGTATCCTTCACTGACAGTAAAGTTTGCATCTGGTTGCGCTGAAGTAGAGTGCTGCTGAAGTACAGCACGGCCTATAACTAGCTACAGATGAGTTGCAATCGTCCGAAATCTTGCACACAAGTGCGGCAGAGCATTGCAAATCGTGTTTTATGAGTATCCTTCACTGACAGTAAAGTTTGCATCTGGTTGCGCTGCAGTAGAGTACTGCTGAAGTACAGCACGGCCTATAACTAGCTACAGATGAGTTGTAATCGTCCGAAATCTTGCACACAAGTGCTGCAGAGCATTGCAAATCGTGTTTTATGAGTATCCTTCACTGACAGTAAAGTTTGCATCTGGTTGCGCTGCAGTAGAGTGCTGCTGAAGTACAGCACGGCCTATAACTAGCTACAGATGAGTTTCAATCGTCCGAAATCTTGCACACAAGTGCGGCAGAGCATTGCAAATCGTGCCGTATGAGTTTCCTTCACTGACAGTAAATAGAGAAGTTAGTAACTGATTTGCCTACCATTACCTAAAAGACTAAGTATACCGTTTTACGAATACAGTTTAGAAGGTTGTAGAATCAATCACTGGAAAACGTACAATCGTAATGCCTATCTGAAAAACTAATTATATGTGCTAACTGACAGGTTTCATGCATTGCAGAACATATATATATATATATATATATATATACACTCATACCGGTTACGTGCAATCATTTGCTGACCACTCTGCCAGACTGATATAGGCGAGGGCGGGCGTCATCAGTGGCGTACCCTTCACCTATTGCAGCTTTTGGGCTTTTGGTTCCCCCGTTAAAGTTGAAGAAAAGCGTTTCTGCCCTGTGGTCTTCCATTCACACGTGTGGTTACACATGAATGATTACACACAGTGCTGTACTTATACACAAAACATTACGTATACATTGAGTAATATACTAATCTGATTACTGTACATTATCATTGATTTCAGAGAAAATTTCATCAATTAAACAATCATACTTGTTATTTAAAGTTTGCATTTGGTTGCGCTGCAGTTGAGCGCTATGTGCTAAATACAGTAACTAAAACTATTACAGCCATGTGTACTGGATGTTGGATTTCTGTCAAAATAGAGAAAAAGGAAGAACTTGGAACTTTTCAAGCTTTTTGTTCTGTACTTTCGGTTGACGATTAATGATTGGCGGAATTTTTAAAGTTTCTTTCACACAGCTTTAACGTTTTTGCTTTTTCATGAGAACCTTAAAAATGAAATAGGACAAGAATAAAAATGCTCCGGTGGAGCATGAAAAATGCAATATGGGTGACATTCGGTTGTAAATGGTCAGAGGACTAGGTTTTAAAACGTTAATATGGGAGGGGCAGGTTGTAAATGCCAGGAGGACTAGGTTAAAAGCGCACTAATATGGACCAGCTTCGCTGAACAACCCATATTCGCGGTCACTCATGCTCCACTCCACATGACATACGAGTAATATCTACATTCTTCAGCTTTGAAAGCAAGCGGGACGATTTTGAAATATTAAAGCTTGTTCCAAATAAACAATGCAGTTCTGATAGAAAGGTGTTCAAGGCGTTTTTTCTGCACTGTCAGCGCAGAATCTTGTATTAAGTTGATGCTAAAAGCAGTTGACATTATGTACGGGTATTATTAAGTTGTATAATAAGGAGCACAACCACATATACGTGCAGTCCATTCTGACAAATCGTACACTTTTCCGAAGAACTGCCAATAGCAATATATAGCAAGCAGCAGCCGATAGAAACTCTGGACAGTTTTCGCGAATATGGGTTGTTCAGCGAAGCTGGTCCATATTAGTGCGCTTTTAACCTAGTCCTCCTGGCATTTACAACCTGCCCCTCCCATATTAACGTTTTAAAACCTAGTCCTCTGACCATTTACAACCGAATGTCACCCATATTGCATTTTTCATGCTCCACCGGAGCATTTTTATTCTTGTATATATATATGTGTGTGTGTGTGTGTGTGTGCACGTGCATGCGTGCGTGCACGACGCATGCATTTTGAAATTTCGTTGATGTTCGAAATTTCGTGTATGTAAAGAAAGCTTGTTTTACATATTAATTTTGCTTTTTATTGAATGATTTTTGACTTGTAAAAGAGAGGTACGAATACAATACTACAGCTATGTTGACCTTACGTAGTTTTATTTGAACTTTTAGCTTACGTATTTGGTTTGATAAGTACTTATGCAACGTCAATCGGTAATCAAGCTTAGTTTTTCTTTATTTATGCCTTGAAAACCACAGAACAATGTACAATCATGCTTACTGGTTCCTTGAGTTCTATTGACCAGAGTTTTGCCAATATTTTTGTTCTTGAACATGGCAGGTGCTTTAACATCATACCATTCCTTTCGGGTAAACGGATCAACTCTAAAAAGCAAACAGCATTGTTTAGATATTTTGAACGGAGTCGCCAAAGATTTTACATTAAAATTTCTGTATTTAGCCAAAATCCAAAGGTTTTCGAGAAATGTTCGGTTATCTCGATACAAAATAATACTAATCCGCATCGGGCCTCTGGGCTTCCTTCGGGAAAATTCCCAAAATACGTATACCATGACATGACAAACCCTGACATACGTATAAGAGTATAAGTGGATCTTGATAAGTAAGTTGCCGTGTGGTTTCAGAAAAATCTAACTTGATTATGTAAAGAACGCTACACACCGCCCGGCGCCGTGCCCACAAAGAGAGACGAGTGTCGAGTAAGGAGTACCGTACAGCAAAACAGAAAGTGGGAGTGAGCTCAGCGCACCAGAAAATCCCTGCAGACAAAGTATTGAGAAGCTAAGGAATATTCTAGTGGGGGGGAGGAGGGGTGGGGCCCTATACACCCCCCCCCAAAACTTGCCCCTCCAAAGTTGGTGTCCTTTTGGTATCAAATTTTGCCCTGCAAAAATCGCTCAGAAGGCAAAATCTTCAAGAAATGTTTCAGAGCTGTTTACTCAATTTTTGCCATTTTCAACACTAAATCTGCTTATTTTTACAATAAAAATCAACTTTTAAATTGCATGCTAAAAAATTGCGCTATTTTTAGCATATTTTTGGAAAAATTTTTGCCCATTCCCCCAAATTCCTTGCCCCTCGGACTTTCGGGGGCAACGCAAAAATCAATGAAATGAAAAAATCTCCTGAAAAACCTCCATCTATTGCCTTAACGTACAATAAAGTTTTCGTTTTTTGCAGAGTTAAAGAGCTGATTCCGGTTTTTGAAGTCAGTTTTGGATCAGGTTTTTCGGAGTTCCGGTAGATGGTCTGTTCCCTATACTTCTTCCAGTTTTTTACATGCAAAACAGACACTTGTCGTGGCACTTACACCTTCTTCTTTCCACCTTTCTTTCCTGCCTTAGACAATCTCTTATTCTTTCCAACAGCCATAGTGTAAGTAATTCAAAGAAATTCAAAGAAAGCTGGAAATAGTCACCTGAAATATGTGCAAGTTGTATAAAATATGTGCAAGTTGTATGTGCACTATTCTACGGAGAGGTGACGGCTCATAAATACGTGTGATGGGGGAGGGGGGTCACTCCCCTACCTAGACCTGAAGCTCACCCCTCGCATCGCTTACACCCCAGAATCCTGGTATTTCAGTTCTTTGGACAAAAAATCCCCCAAAACGGGAGAATCCGGTTTTCTGGAGACCTATCCCAAAATTTACCCTCCTGCACGTCTGGGAGAGCACCTCATTAACATACATAATCCCCCTAAAAATCGGATAACCCTTTTGGCACCAAACTGTCCTGAAAAAAATCGCTGAGAAGGCAAAGATGCCAGATTGTGGTTGGTACAGGCAGGTATTGAAGGTTAAGTAAGTATACGCATACAGGCGCGTAGCCAGGGGGGGCGAGGGAGCAGGCCCCCCCCGAAATCGGAGGCTAAAGAAAAAATTTTGACACCAAATAGGAATTCGAATGAATATTTCCAAAAAATTTCGCCTGCGGCGCTAATTTTATAGACACGAAATGTCTTAAAAATAATATTTTGGCTTGCCCCCCTCCGAAATTTTTTCTGGCTACGCTAGTGCACGTATACGTATGTATGTTACGTTTGTATATATATTTATGTTACGTACGTATTATACGAATACCCAACTACTAACGACATCGTACAATATCCCATCCCCACTGGTTCCGACGCTGCTGTGTAGGGTTGGTTTTTTCCGGAAAAAAAGTCGAGCGGAAAAAAAGTATTTTTTTTCCGGTTTTTTTCCGACTTTTTTCCGCTGTCCTAATCATGCCAGGGCGTCTCAAAATTTGTTTCTATAACATTTGCAGTCTGTCTTAACGAATATTTCGTCATGTAAACGCCATTTGAGCACTTTTATAAGCTTTTCAACGTATCCAAACTAAGCAATTTTGAAAAAATTTTTCAAACGAAGTTTCAACAGACTATTATGGGCACAATTCCCAGTTACCTTAGTTTCTGGGAGCAGTGACAACTTTCAAATGATTTTCCCGTGTGCATAATTTTTCTTTCACAACTTTGGATTTTAGATGCAAGTAAACAGCTGTCGGTCTGTCTGTTCTCAGCCATAATAATACAGTTAAACGTTAATCTCGTTAAACTGACAATAATACTTCATAAAACTAAGCAGTTTATGAAAAATTAAGAAAACTTCAAATTAAGTTCGGGCTTCAAAATAAGAGCAAACTCTAAGCGAAGCCAATAATTTGGAAAAAAGGAGCAAAATTTGAGAAAAATCACTAAAATTTTTCATTTGAACGCTTCTAAAACTTCCCAGAATGATTAAATTTTTTCGACTTTTTTCCGTTTTTTCCGACCCTCCGGAAAAAAGGAAAAAAAACAGTTTTTTCCGGGACTTTTTTTCCGATGCCCAACCCTACTGCTGTGTCATCAGATTTTTTAGGAACGAGTTCCCAACAATGTCAGTTCGGATTTTGCTAAAATGGGTGACTGCGGATCGTGATCGTGCGAATGCGCTCTTGGAGGAAATTGCGGAATCGTAAGCGATCGCAAATGAGAAAATGGGCACTTGGGATACCGAAAAAGAAATATTTGGTGGCTGCGACAGTGGTGGGTATAGATCATATAAGACGATGGGGTGTATAAGATGACGAGGCGAGTCAAGCGGCTGATAAGAAAGAATATCAGTCGCTTGTTGGCAGCCTGATATACCTTGCTGCAGGATTTGGCGAGACCGAGATTGGCAATTATAAACTTAAAATTAACTTCTTCCGGTTTTTGAGGCTTAGGCTCAGTATTAGGAACTTTAACATGTAAACATGCGGTTTCCGCACCTCGTCAGTTAATTTTCATTACACTAGTTTAAAATTTTCGCTGAAATTTGATGTTTCCAAAAACGTTAGAGTCTCGGCCCGGGTTTCGACCCCCCCCTCTTTCCTTTTGTCCGACCCTCACGGGAATCTTTCGGAAAGAAGGCAAAAGTTAGCCCCCGCCCCCCCCCCCCCGCCTTTTTTCAATCGTCCCCCTAAACATTTTGGGGGTAAGCCCCCCCAACTGGGAGGGGGGCGGTAGTCGCGCCGCGCCGAAGGCGCGGAAAATGGCCAAAATTTGGGTATTTTTAGGTAGGTTTTGCAAAAATTTTCAAATTTTTGTCATAAAGTGTTTTGTATAGCGAGAAACACACGTTTTTAACTGTATATATATTATGGACTTTCTGACTCAATATTGACCTTATTCTGCACTTGGAAACATGTTGGCAATCAAGTTATCGAGTTTAGACTATAGGTGTGGCTGGGCGGGGGGTTCGGCTCTAGAAAGGGGCAGGGTACCCAAGAACATAGATGTACCTTGCGAAATCGTTGGGGGAGGGGGTAGACGAAATTAGGGTGGGTGGGGTCAGCCATTTTGAGGTGGGGTGGGGTCCGGAAAAATCGAATTTAGGGGGGGTAAAAAATTTTTGGTCAAAAATTTAGAAAAAATATGCAAATTTGCTAAAAAAGCGTTATTTCCAACTAAAAATCAAAAATATTTCTTCATTTTTGCTCATTTATCCGAAAAAACTTGGATTTTTGCAAAAAATTTTGAATTTTTATTAATTTTGAGGCAAAATTTTCAACATTTTGAGGGTGGGGTCTGGCAGATTTGGGTGGGTGGGGTCTGGGATTTGGCCATTTGGGGGTGAGGTCTGCCTCCGAAATTTCGAGGGTGGGATCGGCACTTTTCCATTTGGGGGGAGGGGTTCCCCCACACCCCCCCCCAGGTACACCTATGCCCAAGAATGTCGAAAAAACCCTGATTTTGCAATATCTGGCCAAAAATTATTTGGCGCGGGTCGCCAAAATTTGTCATTTTTGTGGGAATCCCCTCTACAATCCCCCCTAACAAACCTACAGCTTAGACCACTGTCTAATGATAAAGTTACTTCATGGTTGAATGTGTATTGGCATTACAAACGGCTGAAAACGTAGGTGTTTTAGGGGGGGTGGGGGGACCCCTCCCCCCCAAATGGAGGGGTCGCCGACCCCCCCCCCCCTAAAAATTTTTTCTACCCCTCCCCCCAAATTGAATTTTTCAGACCCCTCCCCCACTAAAATTTTTCAAACCCCTACGTAAGTTTATGAAAATTTTTAGCTAAAAATTCGAAATTTTTCCAAAAAAATTCCAAAAATTAGCGAAAAACTGCTAGAATTCGCTTAATTAAGCTAAAAATCGTAAAAAATAGCTGTATATAAATTGAGAAAAATTTTCAATTTTTTAACGAAAAACCGATTTTTTGGCCGACCCCCCCTCGAAAACTTTTCTTACCCCTCCCCCCAAATCGACTTTTCGCGACCCCCCCCCTCCCCCTTTTTTCGCCAAACCCCCCTCCCTACTTATTTCTGAACCCTCACCCCCACTTTTTTCGCCAGCCACACCTATGGCTGAAAATGCGATCATTGGCATAAAAATAGAAACATTTTAGGGGGAGGGTTGGGGGCCATGGCGGGGTCTCCAGGGGGTATCCAAAAAGTTGAGAGGAGGAGCCTGCCCCAGCCCTTTTTCAACCCTCCGGAGGGTGGATGAGTTAAAATGGCCATAGGTGTGTTTTATATATATATATATATATATATATATATATATATATACATATATATATAATATAATATAAAAAAGGGGGGACCCTCCCTCCCCCAAGCGTTTATATACTATTGCGAGAAATACACGTTTTTAGCTTTGTCATGTTCTTCTGACTCAATAAAATAAAAATATTAACTAAATATTATTACTCAATAAAATACATTGTAAATACATTAAATTTTCATTGTAAAATGGCTATGAAACAATGCCGCCAATTTACAACACTTTTACCATCGTTTTTCTATGCGCAAGGTACTATGGTTTTACAACATTTATACAACACTATTTTAACAGTTTTTTTACGAATTTACAACGTTTTTACAATAATTTGTATCCAAATCTACCTGGGTTTACTTTACTGGGGGGGGGGGGCGGCGGCGCCCCCCCCCACTTTTCGGGTCCCCCCCAGTCCCCACTCGACCTCTTCCCCCCCCCCCACCCCCACTTTTTTGGGCTTCCCCCCACTCACTATAAGGTGCTCAGACAATGCCAAATTTTAGGATTTTTGGTCAAAAAAGTGGGGTGGGGGGGAAGAGGTTCGAGTGGGACTGGGACTCAGTGGGGGCGCCTGCCCCCCCCCCCCAGTAAAGTAAACCCAGTAGATTTGGATACAAATTATTGTAAAACGTTGTAAATTGTAAAAAACTGTTAAAATAGTGTTGTATAAATGTTTAAAACCATAGTAATTATGCATAGAAAAACGATGGTAGCAATACGTAACTGAACGAAGCATATCAAAAAAAAAAAAAAAAAAAAAAAAAAAAAAAAAAAAAAAAAAAAAAAAAAAAAAAAAAAAAAAAAAAAAAAAAAAAAAAAAAAA
>JASAND010009870.1:0-17425 GCA_030248195.1 Trissonchulus latispiculum
AATATCAAATTCATTAGATGGAGTATTTTAAATGTTTCAGTGAGGTCTCCTTCCATGAAGATTCATCTAGCAGTCTGGAGACGTTGGGTGGATTGCCTCGATGCTCGACGACTTCCGGGGATCTGGACTACCACAGATCCCTGCATCGCAGCACCAGTCACCACTGCAACAAACGTCGCTCCCAGCAACCGCGAACCTTATCAAGAAGCAGTAGGAACATGTCAGCCATGATCGATGAAGAATGTCCTTCCAGTTTCAGTTCTATGTTCAGTACGCTTTTACATACTTAGCTGTAGATTCGTGAAAAACAGTCGGGTGACCAAGCTATAAAACACAACTCTGAGTAGACAGACCGGCGGCATACCAGATTTTTTCGACTTTTTGCTGGAAAACTAAAGCAAACCGAACTTTGGAGGTGCGGACCCTCTTGGGGAAGTGAGCTCCAGATGCGAGGGGAACCTCTTGTAGAGTTGTAGATAAAAGTTATTACCAAGCTAAAATATAATGCGGTTATTGGCCGGTCTGTTAGAGTATCTGCAGCTACTGTCACAGTAACCAGCCGTATGAGCCGAGTAAATTTAATCCTTCTTGCTTACAAACTTAATTTTGGTGTGTATTTAAATTTCTACTTTGATTTTAGGTTCTCATCTTTCCCTGCCAATCATGTCAAGATCCCGTAGTAGCTCAGCGGCCAGTGCTAATTCTGTCAGCAGTTTGAGCAGCGAGCGATCACCCCTGCTTGGCGCTGATTTTGGGGACAGTCCAACTGCAGCCAAGTCACCGCATAATCAGAACGCACTAAGATTACGTAAGCGTCGTCGGCTATTCTGAGACTCTGTTATTCGACCAAAAACAAATAAAGGCCAAAACGGGTCTAACATATTTCAAACATTAATTTTGGGCTGCTGTGAAGGAAGTTTGCTTGCGATTGACGTTCACTTACATGAATCTATATTCAGGCCCGGCAAAGGCCAACAAACACTTAAGGGGCTTGGTTCTGAGAATATTTCAACTTTGGCATTGTCAGGCCAGTGAGCAATAGCTGTAATTCTGTTTTATTCACCGGTCCTATTTTTTGTGGACTGGCCGGCGGCCGGAGCACCGGTCCTCTCGTATGTACAAGCGGAAAGTTGAAATAGTTGGTAGTTTTCAAGGTAGATGATTGCCAGTTTAAGGTAGTATGCTCGAAACACTGTCCTACCGGCCGGCCTGCCCGTATTTAACGGCCGACTTACTTTCGGCCGCCGACCAGCCGGTCTGGAAAAGGAAACAGGAGACAGGGAACATTCTTGCGCCATTGAATCAGCCTCGTCATGAGCTTTCGAATGCCATACAACTTGATAGGTTTTGCTTAAGATTTTGGAATTTCCTATGTCAATTGAGTGTTAATTGTTAATTCTCGTCAAGTTAATTGTCGTGTTAACTTGGAAACACGACTGGGGTAAATCGACCGGCCACTCAATACTGATTAGTTGGACCAATTAGTTAGACCAATTAGTTGGTTTGATTGTTAGCCCATTGAATCCGCCTCGTCAAGAGCTTTCGAATGATATACAACATGATAGGTTTCACCTAAAATTTTAAAATTTTCTATGTTAATTTTAAGTATTAATTAGCAGCTATAATTAGCTGAATTACCACATTATTTTATATCAAAACAATCGCCTTTGCAAGATCTATCCAATGCTATTAAAAATAACGAGATTGGAAAAGTAACGAGCCTTTTCTGTGAAAAATTAGCGTTTAGTTTTAGGTAAAGTAAATATTAATAAAGTAAAGTAAATTAAGTTTAGGTGACATTTTAGCATAGGTGACAAAATAATATACGACACCGGCCGGTAAGTTTTGCGCTGTTTTTGGTACATTTTGCAGAAGTTTTTGCACTAAATGATGCATAGTTACTGCTGGTTAGGTGAACAGATAACATCCAGGGTTTTTTTTGGTTTTCGGATTTGCGTCAACCTTGCGTCCCGCTAAGTTTAAGTTGCGTCCGGTTAAGAAATTTTGCGTCCAGGTAGAATTTTTGTTTTGTCGTGTTTTTTGTGCAAAAAATTGATTTTTTTATAAACATTTTGATAATTTCTTTAGTGTAATACTATTTAGACTATTTAGAAAGTTGATGCTGCTTAATATTAATGCAGGAATACAAAGGTACCTATAGAACAGCGATAAGGGCAATGTACACGGCGGGAGGTCTGGGGGGCGGAGCCCCCCAGAAGTTGAAGAATTTTTTTGCAATTCCAGAATAATCCGCAATGGAAATGTTTAAAAAGATTTTATTTGGCACCTGTTGCATCTAACGCAATAGTAATTTTCAATATTATTGACACACATTATTCCGATATTTCAATGTCATGCATAGTTAAACTAACTAAAGTATTAAAAATTAATGAAATATTTAGGAATAGCATTGAGAAAAAGGTAGTAAATATTAAACATACATTCAGTTTCAAAAACTCTGAGAACTTCTGATCCCTGAAAACAGTATTGAAAGTGAGTACCGGGGGGTCTGGGGGGCTGTTGGAGATTTTTTGGCAATTACGGATTATCCGTAATGGAAATGTTTAAAAAGATTAATTTAGCGTCTGTAGCATCTAACGCATTTTGTACGTAATTTTCGATTGTATTGACACACATTATTCTGATGTTTCAATGTTATATAGATAAACTAATTACGGTATTAAAAATTAATGAAATAGTTATTAAATTAATATCACTAAGAAAAGTGGTAGTCACTAAGAAGAAAGGTAGTAAATATGAAAACACAAAGTCCATTTTCAAAACTCTGAGAATTTCTGATTACTCGAAAGATCAGTGTAAAAGAGCAGCGGGGGGTCTGGGGGGTGGAGCCCCCCAGAAGTTGGAGATTTTTTTGCAATTAGGAATAAATCCGTAATAAAAATGTTGAAAAGAATTAATTTGGTATCTGTTACATCTAACTAAAGCATCAAATGCTATTTCGTTCTTTGCGTAAATTGCAGCGTGTATGCGTGGTGTAGTATTATTCTTCAAAATTGTGTTTAAAACTCAAATGTTCACGGTTATGCACATTGTAACGTTTTACTTATTGATGTCAAATTTGCGAGTTCAAAAAGATCTATGGATACAGGTGGACAACGACTTAACCAATAACATTGAGACATGATCATGCACCTTGGCATTCCACAACAAAGTGGTAAACACCAGGGGTCTGGGGGCGGAGCCCCCAGAACTCGAAGAAATTTTTGGAAAAAACGGAAAAATTAGTACTGGAAACATTTAAAGTTTTTACTCTTACAAAAGTGAATTTTCTCCAGAAATAATGTTGCGTCTAGCTTGCGTCCCGTTAAATTTCGTTGCGTCCAGATAAGAAACTTTGCGTCCAGACGCACATCTGGACGCAAAAAACCCTGATAACATCATGTATTGGCCTGATTCAGGCGACTACTGGCTGTTTCTGACACCAGCCAGCTTAAAACACTAGTGTTTACTGTTTTCCACGTTTTTTCTGACAACTAGGCCCACAGCCACCATGACAGTGAAACTCTTGATTAGGTACTGAATATTAATGAAGGTACGGTTCTATAAGTAACAGCTCAAAGAGGACATACTTGCTGGTTAAATAGTTAATATAGCTTTTTGAAAGGACACTGAAATTGATCAGTGGGAGCTAATTAACTTATTGTTATTAGTTTAACCTGGTCACCTTAAGGTTGAATTCTTTTTCCTTCTAAAAGTAGCAAAATTTTAACTCGTCTTAGCACGACGGGGGTTTTTATGGCCATTGTGGCGTTTGAAAACCAATTTGTTACAAATTTGCGAAAGGTACATTTTTCGTTCGCGTTTGTAAAAAGTTGTGTCGTAAAATCCAGTTTTTGAATTTCAATAGGTCCCCCTGAGCGACCCCTATTACACTCTACATTTTACAAATACTGTCTCTCTGAACTATACAGTGACTGTTTACTATAAAATTTTTGAACCATAAATTTTTACAATTTAACAACATCAAGTGATTTATTGTTTACAAAATTGAATAAATTTTGCTTTGGTCAAATCGAAGCTTTCCTTTGCTGACAGTAAAGCATTTTATATTGCAGTAAGTTACAGTTTTAGAACTTAGCTTTTTAAAGACATGGTCGCAGATTAGCCTACACTAACATCGATGTGGTGAGACGTCGGCATAGGTTAACGCGGGGGAGGGGTATGTGGCTCCGTTTTCTGAAAATCCAAAATTTGGAATTTTGCCCTCAAAAGGTTAGTTGAATGTTTAAAAATGAATTTCAAAATTGTATTACTATTACATACTTTGTATTACTATTACTATGCTACTATTTTGCGTTAATTTTTGCTCATGGTACCAGCTCATTCAAAAGTTTCCCTGCTCGAAGCCACCTCAGAATTCTCTGAGCAAACAAAGTATTGCTTTTGACAATTAATTAAAAGGAAACCCTTTTGTAATGCCTGAAAGTTGTTTATGGAAAGAAATACAATCACTTCTTCTCCAAACTGGATCTGTCCTAAACTCCAAACGAAACCCTCCAGTTTTAAAGCAAAACCTGGTCCCCAAAATTTCAACCAAAACTATACCAAATAGTATTCTTCCATATCACATTTCTTCCAAAATCTTGAATGTAAAATCTCTCACTTTAATTTAAATTTGTCTTGGTTATACTTTCCATAGATTAAACGTTAAGTGGACCTCTGTTGAGTTGAACCGTGTGGCAAGTTTTGGGATCTCCTGAACTTTATGACCAAAAGGGTCAATATGGTCTAATTCAAAGTTGGTTAACGATTGCCACAATGAATATTATTTTAAAGGGCATAAAATTCACAGGTGTCACAGTTTCTTGAAATGAATTGTAAGAGTCTTCATTCTTTTAAATTAAGGTTTATGTTGTTCAAACTTTGAAAGCACTCAAACCTATTTTTGCAGTTCTCGGCACATCTAATGGTGCAATTGTAGTTTGTCAAAATGCTGCTACCTTTGTATACCGTATGTAACAGGAAGTTTGCCTGGTCCAACGTTTCGCTCCCGGCCTCCGCAAGCACTGCCCTAGCAAGGCTGTTCACTCCACTCACTGGCAGTACCCATCTACCTCACCAGGGATGGGGCGGATTATTTTGGTGGATTTATTTTTAAAATTTAATAAGCAAACCTATGTGTATAAAAGATTAAACACAAATTACTGGCTAAGAATAATTAGCACTGTAAATTGACGCGAAAAACGGTGAAGACAGGAAAAAGTTACAGACAAAATTCCAAAAGGAAGAAGGGAGAGACACCGGACAGGATAAATTTAAAAACCTGCGCGATTTGAGAGTTGGATTTAGGAATGAAATTAAAAGTGGAAAGAAAAAATTCTCGCTACCTCAGAGCAGATGTGGACGTGGACGCGGTCGCTCGCTAAATTTGTCGACCGCAACGAAAGCACGTTTCTGTCAAATTGTGTCAATTTTGGCCAAATTCGCGTAGATGCATAGATTTTCCAACTTTTGCTAGATTTTCCATTCGTTACAATAGTTGGTGACTCGCTACAATTTGTCAGCTTCACATTAGCTGTTCATTTTGTTTTGCTTTACATGCTTTCATTTTGGTAAAATGCTTTGCATTAAAGTCTAGCGGTTATTCTATTGCTAACTGTAGGGAGCGGTCGCTTAGGGCGCATATAGGTGTCACTATTTTTATGTATTCACCTATTCTCAATTTTTCATTTATCTTCTCTTATCTCGCTAGGACTGGATATCACACACTGAACACTTATCTGCAATCGTTTACTGAAGCCCGACATAGTAGTTTATCACAGACATACGCACGTATCCTCACATGCTTGGACAGGCCCCTGTTGTAGCTTAGGTTTTTCTTCAACCCCTATATATCTACATAATTGTAGGTTCCCATTATTTAATTGGGTCTCTCATTATCCCCCTCCCCCACAGCTCCGAAGAAGTGCCGAAGAAGCACAATTTGACTGATTGAGTTGAAATTTGGTAGGGGTAGGTTTTCAGACCTGCTGATTTAAAAAATGCAAAAATGTTAAATTTTTAAATAATTTTTTTTAAAACTTTAAAATTTTAGTATGGTAATGGGGGACCAGGGGAACCGAAAAGTTTTTTGAAAAAAATTTGCTGAAAACTTGCTTACAGGGATTTTCTGGTGCGCTGATCACGAATCTGAAATCGGTTTTTCGATTCAGCTTTTCGTTAGCTTAATATAAGCAAAAGTTTTAAACTTAAGCTGTAAGCCTATCCTGAGCTAACGCAAAGCTGAATCGAAAAACCGATTTCAGATTCGCGATCAGCTCCCAAGAAAACCTGTGTAAGCAAGTTTTCAGCAAAATTTTTCAAAGAATTTTTCGGTTCCCCTTACCAAGCAAAAATTTTAAAACTTTTAAAAATTTTTTTAAAAATTCAAAATGTTTTGCATTTTTTAAATCGGCAGGTCAGAAAACCTAAACTTAACAAATTTCAATTCAATCAGTCAAATTGTGCTTCTTCGGTACTGACATATAATGCATAATCCTGGAAACTTTGCTAGATCTGAAAAATATTTGGAAAATGCGTTAAAATAGACAAAATTTGGCGTTTTTTCAAAAAATTGGACTTCATCAAATTTTCGTCATTTATTTTCTGAACTGATTTTTATTTGGCGAACGTCAAAAACAGATTTTATCAGATATTCAGCGGTTTGATTTCAGGGTGTATAATATTTTCATCATTTTGGTCGAAATTTTACTTTGTTAGCCTGCCTGCGACTCGCTTGTAGTATAGCATTCTTACTTATTAGTGGTCCTGCCTTCCAGCATTGCATACCGTGACTAACTTTCCATACTATTGGAGGGTTCTGGGAGGCCAGCGCATCCGGAAGTTAAAGAAATTCTTCGTTTTTTCAATAAAACTGTTCTTTAAACCTTTAATTCTTTTCATTTTGAAGAGCCAAGAAAATTTTTAGAAATTTCTACATTTTTAGGGAGAGTTAGGATTTTTCTCCAAAAACGGAAGTTTTTGATTCGTTTACCGCAAAAACTGAAAAAAACCACAAATCAATTTCTGCAATAAATTTTTCCGGAAAAATACATCCGTCACTGCTCGCACTAGCTTCATATGATTCGCTTTCACTGTCTCAACTGACACTTAAGCAGAGCAGAATAGTAGTTAATTAGTTAATACAATATTATTTAAGGATTCGTGCACCTTTTCAAAAAATAATAAAGTCAAATTTAGGAATTTTGCGGCAGGAAAAGCTAGGCTTCAACATCTATAGCTAGCTCACGTTCGTTTGAAATTTTTAAAAGTAAAAATAAATTTTTAAATAATTATTTTTCCTGAAAACCAAATAAAATGTCAAAAATTAAGAAGGGACATAAGCGATCAAAGAATTTGAAAATAGATCTTATCGTGAAGAAAGTTGTAAGAACTAAAAGAAATGCAAGTTTCGTTTGTAAAACTTGAAATTCGTTTTTAAAATTTAAACTGAAATTCATTAAATTTGCAACCAAAAATACAAAAAATTTCTCTGACTTACTCATTTTCCAGGTTTTTCCCGGTGTTTCACGACTTTCCCTGATATTCCCGGTTTTTCCCGGTCAAGTTTGCCAACTTTCCTTTGGGGAAAGTTAGGAATGTTAGAAACGTACATTCGATTCCCACAAACATTTAAATTTTTCCTATGAATTGGATAAAATCCAATAACAAAATGAACCTATAGCAGTCAAAAATTTCATTTCAAATAATTTCCATGGATTGACTTATTATGCATCCTTTCCTGTTACTGTGAGGAAAACGAGGGATAAATTTAAAGACAGATGTTAAAATGTCACTTTCCCTTGAGATTAAAATACTGCACATGCACTTTGTGCAGATGTCTGCATACGTACAAATTGTACCTACATACACACACATACAGTCTTACTTAGGTGAGGTCTCATATATTTGCAGTGGACTCACAAACATAAACATTTCTTACTACCCCGCTGTCTCTGTCTCTCTAGACTGAGGTGTAGTTTCTAAAGTCTCATATGCATATATTTTACTACAAACTTGGCGACTTGGCTTTCCTCACAATGTTACTGAAATTTGGACGCTTTTTTGCTACTTCACATTTTCAATTGCCCATCGCAGTAGCAGAAATTAGTTGCAATTTTTCATGCATTATGCTACAATAATTGCGAGTGAGTTTTTGATTTTTGAGGTCCTGTTATTGTATTTCTTTAGTTACTTTGTACTCAAAATGTTAGTTTTCCATCATTGTCCATGGTTTCCCATAGACTTAGTTGTGCAACATGTCAGGGGTGCTGAGCACGAATCTGAAAACGTTTATCGATTCAGCTTTTCGTTAGCTCAGTATAAGCTTAGCTTACATGTTAAGCTTACAACCTGAGCTCATAATGAGCTAACGAAAAGCTGAATCGAAAAACGGTTTTCAGGAAAACGGAAAACCCGGAAAACCCCCTATACAAGTTTTCAGCTAAGTTTTCAAAATTTTTTAAAAATTTTCCATTCCTTTCCCATTATCCCCCCCCCCCCACAGCTCCGAAGAAGTACCGAAGAAGCATAATTTGACTGATTGAGTTGAAATTTGGTAGGGGTAGGTTTTAGGACCTGCAGATTTCAAAAATGCAAAAATTCTAAAGTTTTAAAAATTTAAAAATTTCAAGTTTTAGTTTGGTAATGGAGGAACAAGGGGAACCGAAACATTTTTTGAAAAAAAGTTGCTGAACACTTGCTTACAGGGGTTTTCCGGGGCGCTGATCACGAATCTGAAATCGGTTTTTCGATTCAGCTTTTCGTTAGCTTAATATAAGCTAAAGTTTTAAGCTTAGTATGTAAGCTTATCCTGGCCTGAAAAGCTGAATCGAAAACCGATTTCAGATTCGTGATCTGCACCGCTGCAAAACCCTGTAAGCAAGTTAACAGCAAATTTTTTCAAAAATTTTTTCGGTTCCCCTTGGTCCCTTACCAAACTAAAATTTTATAATTTTTAAAAATTTTTTAAAGGAAGCGGAGGAGGGAGGGGAGCGCAAGAGACCCAAGCTGTATATTTGTGGTTTTCTGTCTGCGCCGCAAAATCCGAATCTGAAGTCCATTGTTGGATGATGCTTTCATACGCTATACACTCAAGTTGTGCGCTTAAAAAGCTTCTACAGGAAAGCTAAATGTTCGATCAAAAACTTCCGAATCGTGTTCCGCTACTCCGAAACCCCTATTTAAAACTTTTCAGCGAAATCGGAGACAAAAAGTTTAGCTGGTTGCTCCCCTTGGTCACCGTTTGAAAATCGAAAACGATCGCGAAAGGAAGGACATTGCAATCTTTGGACTCAGCATAGGCAAAAAAGGTGTGGGTAACCCCATGATAATTCTCCTACCCTTGTCAGGTCAGGGCCTAGGGTGTCGGTTCTCATCCCGAATACACAGCTCTGGAGCCAGGATGTCACCTCGAATAATGACTACAATCTTGGAGGAGGGGGCCAGCTCCTCAAGCCACACGGTCTCCTTTTGCCTTCTCACATAAAGTGGTACCCATTTACCGACCAGTTAAGGATGGGTTGTATAGAGCTCACGGCGAACGGATATAGGCTTAGTCCTTGGTCAATGGGAATGCAGAAAGCTTTGTGGCTGGTGGGACTCGAACCACCGACTATCTGATCAGTGTCGGGCGCTGTATACCTCTCGGTTTCTGGACCTACTCAGCAAAGCATTGTTGAAAGCATACCCATATCGAATTTTACTTCGACTGGACAGGTTTCAAATTTTTTTCATTGGGTAGGATAACAGGTAAAGACCCATCAGCTTAGCTCATGCCGGGATTGACATGTTTGGTATTGACATAATTGGTATTGTTTCATTTACCCCTCCTCCTCAATTGTTGGCCTTCTTTGGTACACCCTTGCGAATCAAAGAAAGTATAATTTCGCAAAATCGTGTTAAGTAACTGGAATTTTGAGCGGGAGGGGCGAGGGAGAACGAGGTAGAGTATGGTTGTCTCATTTTAACTGTTCGACTTGTTTCGTTCTTAAGGTGGTGATTCATTTTAGAGACATCAAATTTGAACAGCTATTACTCATTCATTCCTGGGAGTTAAGAAGCCATCTTTATATCGAAATGGATCCTAACATTTTCTCTTTCTAATGAATACAGTAAACCAAACTTTAGCTCTTTGAAATTATTTTACTGCATTTTTGAAGTAATTTAATATTCCAGATTTTTTGCAGACTAAAGTAAATGTTTTCGGAAGGCGTCGTCCACATCATTCGATTCCACTATCAAATAGCTGGGGACCCTTTTTAATTATTATGAAACCGCTCTTCGTTATAGAGAAATTAATTAAAATGTATACGCAACCTGGATTTTGCCTACTTTTCCCAACTTTGGCAAGCGACAACTTTAGCTCGAATGCAGCAATCGGGGCAACTAAAAAAGGGTCCCTGGGTATTTTTGTGGAAAACACGTCTAGTAAGTGGCAACCCTCTATCTTGCATTGTAAATGCTGCACAATCGCCGGGAAAAATTTGGTCATGTTTTTTGCGAAAACTACATTTTTTATAATAGCAGCGTACGGGATAGCACTTAGAGGATCATAATGCCACGAATAATTGGCTCCGACGAGACCTTCAAATTGACACCCTCAGTTTAATTTTACGGCTCGCGTAGCTCAAGAAATGGCGGATTATTTGATTTCTGCAAAAATGACAAGTTTTCAACGCCAAAATAAGAAAATCAGCGATATCTCACTATAGAGAAAAGCTAGAAAGGTGCTTTAAAAAGCAAAAATGTAGAACTCAACAAGATCTTTCGAATGAATATAATGATAGGTATGCAGCTACTGTCTAATTGTCAAAAATCGGCAAAACCGCACTGAACGGAGATATCAGTTTTGAAGCGGGATTGCGCGGAGGGTGTTAGAATGCTAAAAGAACTGATTTTTGAAAGTTTCATCAGATTTCATCTTGATTTTAACCGTCAACCAATAATATGAGCCCACAAGAAATCACCACCTTAAGATGGTTCTTACGTCATTTTAGGATTTAGCATTAACTGTTTCGATAGCCAGCCATCTATCTACCTTAAAACGCAGCGACTGCCTGTGACTTGTTGATATTTATTAAATATGGCTTTTAGACTGGGGTTCGACAAAATCTAGCTCTGTTCTCGATTGTAACTCAGATTTGCTCTAACGATTTATGTCTTATGAGGTTTCATGAAAATTCGTAATGCTTGTCACGATTTTAATATCTTGTCACTTGTCAGTCAAACATATGGAAACCGTCGCAGGCAGGGCTTTAAAGTCTGTATTTCTATTTTAAGAGGGCAGGTATTTTAAAGATCTGCAGTTGTTTTTTTCTGTTTTAGTTGGCTTCTCTGGAATGAGTAAACCCTTTACACTGAACTTTAGCTGTGAAACATCAAAGGTAAGAAATAAATAAAAATTACTTCAAAGACGTAGCTTTTTCTAAGAGAAGCCGAGGCTGGAATAATGTGTGTCGAATATTTTGCATCATCTAGAGCGGGCACAAGAGGCAGGCAAGCTGAAGCTTCAACCAAAGAATGAAAACTTGCAGTGAGCTAGCTGGCTAGCAGCTATAATTAATTGTATCTTTAGTGAATCTTGATTTAGTCAATCTATATCCTCCCCACTCCCCATTGAATGGGGTTTAAAGGTAAAACTTTACCCCAGGAGATATCTTCGTCCAGCCACAGGACACGGCGTGCCGGCGCTCATCCCCGGATTCTCAGCCGTAGAGCCAGGAGTGTCACCTCAAATGATGACTGCATCCGTGGAAGGGGGGCCGGCCCTTCTACACAGACTCCTGTTACCTCCCATCCATTTACTGACCAGTTAAGGATGGATAGCTGGGTTGGCTAGAGTCGGGAAAGCTTTATGGCCTCTGGGGATCGAACTAGCGTACGATCGGTACGATCGGAAGTTCTGACCAACGCCTATATATATATATATATATATATATATATATATATATATATATATATTAGAAGGTATTTATTTTAAAAATGTTTATTGGCCCGGGCGAATGCTAAACAATTACATAAGTACTTTTCAGTAAAATTGGGGTGTGGGTAAAACCCGGTTCCGGCGCACCTGGGTAAAACACGGCCCCGGTCCAAGCGCATGCGTTTGTTTTAGGTGGGTAAAACACGGCCCCGGCCCAGGCGCAGCGTAAAACACGGCACCAATGTTTACAAAACCCGGCGCAGTTAAACACGTGCGTGTACGTATGTATTATGCATGCTGCATGCTAATAGAGAATACATTGTATTATAACTTACTATAATGTAAACCGTATATATAATCCCGTACAACAATGGAAAAGTATGTATCGCATTGTTTTATTAAATTCTCCTTGCGCCGGAACGGGACCGGGGCCGGGTTTTACCCATTTGCGCCGAGGCCGGGACCGGGGCAGGAGTCGGATTTTACCCAGACCCTAAAATTGGAAACAAAAACATTTGGGTTCCACTCGGTCTCTTCTTGAAGAACTGAAAGTTAAAAAATTTTAAATTTTGTCGCAGATCCGTAGAAATGTGCGAAAATGCACCCATTCCAAATTTGAGCTCAATCGGCTAAGTTTTACGAAAGTTGCGCACAGGTGTTTGTCTACAGTAGAGTCATCCTGCTAGTGATTACACCCTCCCCCACTGCCGCTGCAAAACTGAAAAATATTGTGAATGTGGAATCATAAAGATGCATTGAAAAGATGCTCCAGGTCGGCAGCAAGCCTCGGGAGCATGGTATTCCAATCATAGTAATCATAGGATTGTGGGGGGGAATGGGGGGGTGCAGACCCCCCGCATAGGATAACTTGGGGGGGGAATGGGGGGGGGTGCAGACCCCCCCAGACCGACAAAAAACGGGTAGACCCCCTCAGCAAAAAGGAAAAAAGGGCAGACCCTCTCGTCCAAAAAGCAAAAAAAAGGGTAGACCCCTCAGCGATTTTCACTGAAAATTGTTAATTTTTAGCAAATTTTAGTGATTTTTTCAAGAAATTTCTTAAAAATCGCTAAAAATTGTCCTTTTTTACTAATTTTTGGTCAAAAACATTAAAAATTCGCAATTTTTGCTAATTTCGGAGCAGATCCCCTTAAAATTTTGGAATTTTTCAGGGGTAGACCCCTCGCCGAGGTCGAGGTAGACCCCCCAGAATCTGACCCCGTGTTAATGTATGATAGTAATCCATATAGGTTTCACAATTGTATACAGTTATACATCTTCTATTTTAGGAAAATTCAAAAAACTTCAAGTCTGTAACTGTAGTTCGAAAAAGGTAAATTATAAGTGAATTTAATATATATATGACATTCAAGTTTCAATGAAGAGTTATTTAATATGTGTTTATTCGGTTAAAGTGTTCAGTTTTTTGTTAGTCTATAGATTGTTCAGTTTCATCTCCAGTGCTAACCATTTCTATTTTGTTCTTATCTTTAGCATTCATTGCGGTATCTTACCAAGACCTGGCGCTGGAGGGAAGGTTGGACCAAAATTGGTCCGTCGTGCTTCTATGAAAGAACGATTAAAGGATATTCCGAGTCCTACTAGAGAAGAATTTCAGACGTTTTCACGATTTCGTAGCACCAAAGATTCTATTGCCGGGTTGGTTTTGAAACTACAAATGTATAAAGCAAATTTATGTCCCTTGCCCGAAACTATTACTGTTCTTGGATCAATTGAACGATTTTCTCATCCCTCAGTCCTGTAAGGGGTCAACGTTCTAAAGCTAATTTAGCTACCAATGCCAAGAATTGGTA
This sequence comes from Trissonchulus latispiculum, assembly GCA_030248195.1. NCBI lineage: Eukaryota > Metazoa > Nematoda > Enoplea > Enoplida > Ironidae > Trissonchulus > Trissonchulus latispiculum. The sequence continues at coordinate 13,735 of JASAND010009870.1, forward strand.
TTTCTCGACATTTTTAATTTAAAGGGGTTTAAGGGAAACTTACTTAGCGGTATTTCGATTCGTGTATTCCAGAAAACATACAATGGTTCAGGTTGAATTCGGGTGAGCTTTAAGTCTCCCCAGTTTTTCTTTGTGAATCGAAGAAATCGGACTTTATGAAATTTGCTCTTCATACCTTTCAGTATAAGCTAAAGTTATTTCGCAGCTTTATGCAAACTAAAAGCATAATATTACAGTGAAAAGCAGGATTGAAATATTGACATCTGATTTAGCACGTCTGCTTCAGCATCGCCTTCTTATCCTCAGCTGGTGGGTAAACTAGACCAAGTCATAAGGCAGCTCTTGCTTCGGCCCGCTACTTTAATTGCAGAAATTTGTAGGTACTGCTAATGTTTTCTTAGGAACTCCTATCAACACAATATTAGCATTTGGAATGTATCAATTTCAAGACCTTTAAGTTCAGAGCGAAAATTCTTTGAATATATTCACCTATGTCTACCACTTGAAATTACTAAAGCATCGAATATGTTGCCTTCAATTACTAGGTTAAGTATTACTCAGTGCCAGGCAAGAGGAAATTTCTGCAGAGATCCCGGTTAGTTAAATTTAATCGGTTTATTTTTATGTTAAGTCTTGGCTGCTAAGCTGTTGCTAAACGTCCAGAATTTTGTTTTGCTAAACGTCCAGAAACGTCGCTGAACATTGTCAAGAGTCCGCTGTAATACTGCCCTTGGAATTGCATCGTTTTCTTTTTCATAGAAGGTGCTCAATTTAAAGTTTCCTCCATTTTAAAGGAAGGGGAACGAAGACTGATGTCATCGTTGCATATCGATTAGTGAAACAGTTTACGCACCAGTCAATCTGGTTGCAGAAGTTTTTGTCGTTTGGAGAGGGTGGGTACAGCACCCTTACACGCTGCTCGAGGAGGGATACAGTTTAGAATTGTTCTGACACTCCAAGAGGGTATATGATTTAACCAATCATGAGCTAACTCTTATCAATAGCCATCAAAAATATATAGCAAGTAACCATAATAAAAATTGCTTACGCCTTGTTTCATTAAATAATTTTTATCAGGGAGCAATGCAGCAGGTCAGGTCAGAACCCGATGATTTAGCGAAATTTGCCAAATTTTGTCAATTTTTGATCTCGCTTTCGTAATTTCGGCCTTAAGAATTACAAGTCACAGTTATGTAAACAGAAACAACTGAGTAAGGAATATTTGGCGGAAATAAAAGCAAATCTATGTTGTTTGAATGCTTTAAAAAACGTCTGAATGCTGTAGAAAAGTTTTAATGATTCGAATAACAAGTAGGCCCCCAAAAGGGGCAAAATTTCTGCTTTATCCTTTAAGAGTTCTCCTAAATTACATATATAAGAGCTCTTCACGAAACACCTAAATCTTAACTTTGCTCTTAACATGCAAATTTAGGAGCTCCTAAGGATAAAAGGGCTTTGTAAAACGCACCCCTGTTAAGTTGATGTTCCATCCAACTTCACTTAATTTCTTTTAGCTGTTTCAAATTCCAACTACTATTTCCCCTTAAAGACGGTACTTAAGTTTTGTGATTACTTGACTTTCTTTCAAAATGTTGCATTGCATTGCATTGCCCTGTCGGAGCGAATTTTGATGCCCAGTGCAAGCAATAAGGATTCCCTACCTAACGCGCCTCTGTGTAGCTACACTGATGCTCAAATTTCGATTGCTGACAGCCTAAAGCTGCGAACTGTGATTTGATCAATGTAAACTCTTATATGTGCAGTCTTCTCCTGTGCTGGCAGTGGTAGAATTGGTGAACTTCTAACTTATATTATAAAACTTTCTTCTTATGCTGTTTAGATTTAAAAGCACAAGTGAAGAAACGTTATTGGAATACTCTGATTTGATACGACCAATCACGAAAAACAGCAACGTGAGTATGGCATATTGCACAGCGAGAACGGAACCTCTCCTCATTTTTATCAAATTCAGTTTAAATTTTAATTGGTGTTATATAACCTATAAGTATTTAACAGTAGTGTCGAATTTCAAATGTTGTCATTTTTAATCATCAGAACACTTCATTGTCTAAATTTTATATCTCCCACTTCTCACACTCACTTGAAGCTTCGTCACAGCACCCCATTTCGATGCATTTCCAAATTACAGAATTGTATTAGACAAAGTTTGTAATGGGTGAGGTCGACTCGACGATGCTTCTCAGGAATAATGTTCTGCAAAACGCTAGTTGGAACTCCGAACCCAAACGTTAACGAACGCCCGTGAGAAGAAATACCTGAAAGGGTGTTGCTTTTTAAAACATTGTTTACTTTATGCTTGTTTACTTTGTAAGATTGTTTGCTTAAAACTGGTGAACACATTTTCCTATGCACGTTTTATGACACTTAACTCAAACTTTGGGACGTGAATAATTTGATAAAATAACTGTCCGTAAAAGCTTGCACTTAGCAGGAATTGAACCTACGGCCTCGGTTTGTGGGATGTTTTCTGACAAATTTGTTTACGATAGTGAAGTATTATCATTTGGGTTCTGTATGCTCCTCCCATGTGGAAGTCCGTATGCATTATGTTAATTCTGGAATATAAATAGGAGAGCTGGATTTTTTGCTGAATGTTAGGACAGAGATCTTAGTTGAAAGCGCAAATTACACAACAGTTCTGATATTGTTTGTGAGGTTTATTAATTTCATGAAAACTAGAGCGAACTCACTTCTATCAGCTGTCATCTAAGCTAAGCTTATGTTCGCTTAGAGTGCCTTGGCGTTTCCTCAGAAAAACTAGTCCATTGAAATCAATCTACATATTATTAGTTCAAAAATGATATAGTGACTTAAATGTGGACTCCGGTTTTGTAACCATGTTAAAAATATAAAGCTAACTGAACGTTTAATTTTGTCTTCTTGAAGTCACTATATGTAATGTTATTTCTAGTATGAGTTCTGGACCCCATCTTCTGCACATGCACATGCTTGATGTTATCTTAAACCAGCAGTGACGAAATTTGGATTTTTTAGTGAGGCGAAAAAAATAGTGCCGATTTATTGGACCAGTTAAGCCTTCAGAAAACGATAAAACGATGAGTAAAGCTGACAAAAAGCAGTTGGAGAAGCTGCAAAACAATCGAGCCTTACTTGCAGGTACTAATCATTCTTTACTGTAGGAATTGTTATAAAATGAGCTGAGTTCAAATATCGCAACATAATTTTCTTCATTTTTCGATTCCTAGGGGTTGCTGAAAGGTTGTATATGTAAGGGTTTTCGGAGGCGTCGTAGAGCAGTAATCTGAAGACAGCTTTGTTTTAACTTTCTGTTAGCTCGGTATAAGGTAGGATCATGTGGTTAAAGCTAGGACGTATAGAAGCTTGTGGGTGAGCTTTCGTGAAAATTTAACTTGAAAAAGGACTATAGATTCTTGTATTCTACGACGCCTAGAACCTCTCCACATGCATCTTTTAGTTCCTCCCATCCCTTTCTTCTGTCTTAATTAATCTCAGACTAAAGTTTTTGTTTCAACCTGGTTCGTCAGCTAGAAAACGGAGAACAGGGCAATTTCACCAGAGACAACGCCGTCTTACATTTTTCGATCCCTTTTCTAGAACTGTTTGCTGCGGTAGAACAAGACGTTATTGGAGAAGTACGGAGCATTTTGGACAAATCTGAATTCGACGTTAATTCGTATGTTACATATAT
>JASAND010009874.1:0-13051 GCA_030248195.1 Trissonchulus latispiculum
CATATATTATATATATATATATATATATATATATATATTGAATTAATGTGATAATTGCGATGATAACTTCAAATGTGATTTCTCAAGATTTCACAACATGTGTAAGTTCCACATTTTCGTTTCTTCATTAGATTGGACTTCGGTTTCGTTTTGTTGACTTATATGGTGGCCTTAAATGTGTACTTGGATGTAGCGGTGGAGAAGAAAACATTTACGTACAGCTTTGCAAAATTAATGTTTGTGCGTCGTTATTCATGCAAGCCAAGTCAGTGTTGGATTCAAAGTACATATATATAGCCAGGTTCACAAAAAAAAGGACAAGCCAAAAATTCACAAAAAACCGGACATCAGTTTTTTCCTGTGAAACTGCAACTTAAGGATTCAAACTTTTGCCTATTAATAGCCACATATCCCTAGCTTAACATACGTTAGTAGCAAGTTTTGGGCTAAACCCGTTCTTACAGAATACTTATTTAAGTGGAAGTACCCAAAATTGGACTAAAAAACGTTTTGAGCCAAAGTTAGTGTTTTTGTTGCTACTCTACCATGGCAGATCCCAATAATTCCAAACTGTGCATCAGACATGCCCACCCTCTTGCCTTTCCATCCGCACAGTTTTCCTTTTCCTGCAACCTCTGGCTTGGCTTGGGCCTAATGTCCTGTTTTTTGTGAACAAGTTCACAAATAAAAGGACAAATTTTTAATCAGCAGATCAGATCCCAGGAAGCATTTAGCTAATGTTTATTAGCTGTTTAGATACTAGCGCACTAGAAAACGTATTTAAACCGCAAATTACTGCTCTTAACTTTGCTACTGGCGCGTAAATCATCTGAAAAGCAGTATGGTCACCGGTGGGTCCAAGTGGTGACTTAAACGGGGGCTGGTGGACTAAAAATTGCATTTCGTAAGAAAAAACAACGGTTAACCGTGTATACGCGTTATTATAAATAATTTCCAACCATTTTGGTAGTGAAAGCTTGTACTCGGCACTATTACCCAATGTGACCCATGGTCACGTGACCCTGGTCACACCTTACCTTACCCAACTAGAACCAATTATGATATCAAAGACGTCTTTAAAGTTGACGTTAGCAGTTTGTTACAGCGTGGAATTAATATTTACCAACTGTTTTTGAGTTCTTATGGCTGAATTTTGAGATCTAAGTGTGCCATTACGGTCGGATGATTGGGACCTGATAATCAGACGAGTTTTGGTCTTCCGGAAGGGTACACTGAAAAACTGTGCCTCAAATGTAGTTAAAATGAAGTAAAACAAGTTTACTGATTGTTTTTACAGTTCATTTGTGCACATAGTAGCAGTAATTAGAAAATTTGGACTGTCCTTTATTTTGTGAACTTTTGTCCTTTTTTTTGTGAATTCGTTCACAAAAAAAAGGACACGAAATTTTGCTATTATTTTCTCATCCGTAGCCGGAGAGCCGCGATTTTTTTATGTGAATATAAAGCGAGTCCCGGCGCACATGCATGCACAAACAATATTCCAATCGGGGCTGAAACTTGAAAGTTTTCAACAAAAAACTGATTTTTGTCCTTTTTTTGTGAACCTTGCTATAAGCAAAAGCTAAATAGCGTCAATATGAGCCCAAGAGAAACGTAGCGGCTCATATTAGCCGTTTACATCTTGTCCTCTACTTATTTAGATGTTGGCTCATATTAAACATTTTAAATCTTGTCCTTGACACATTTAAATGTTGACCATCATAGCTCATATTAACTTTTTCATGCGACTGCAAGGAGCATTTTTCCTACTTGTATATATATATACAAGTAACAAAAATGCTCCGCACAAAAGGGGATAATATGTGTGTTGGGCCTATGTCTATCCTTTAAATTCCGGTTGAGAAAGGCATAAATCGGACACCGCAAAAGTTGCTCAGCTCACTTATGGCTTTCATTTGATACCAATTTTACCACTTTTGAAAATTTTTTTTGACCCAAAATCGTCTAAGTCCCCACTCCACCCCACCACAGCACTCTATAGCAACTTTGGGTACGCAGTTCTATGACAAAAGTTGCTCAGCTCACTTAGGGCTTTCATTTGATACCAAATTTTACCACTTTTGAAAAATTTTATTTTTGACCCAAAATCGCCTAAGTCCCCACCCCACCCCACCACAGCACTCTACAGCCACTTTGGGTATATACGCAGTTCTATGACAAAAGTTGCTCAGCTCACTTAGGGCTTTCATTTGATACCAAATTTTACCACTTTTGAAAAATTTTATTTTTGACCCAAAATCGCCTAAGTCCCCACCCTACCCCACCACAGCACTCTACAGCCACTTTGGGTACGCAGTTCTATGACAAAAGTTGCTCCGCTCACTTAGGGCTTTCATTTGATACCAAATTTTACCACTTTTGAAAAATTTTATTTTTGACCCAAAATCGCCTAAGTCCCCACCCCACCCCACCACAGCACTCTACAGCCACTTTGGCTACGCAGTTCTATGACAAAAGGTGCTCAGCTCACTTAGGGCTTTCATTTGATACCAAATTTGACCACTTTTGAGAAACTTTATTTTCGACCATTTGACCCTCCCACCCGACTGACCCTTCAAACGGCAAAGTAGAACCAGCCCAGCAAAATAGGTACGTCGGACGGCAAAACGAATACTGGGAATGAGCTGGGCACACCAGAAAACCCCTATAGACAAAGTTTTGAGAGGCCAGGTAGAGCCTACTATGGACCTCCAGGAAGCGGTTTCCGACTTGACCCTCCCGACGGCAAAGTGGAATCAGCCCAGCAATATGGATGGGTCTGACGGTAAAACTGACTGCGGGAATCGATTCTCTGTGCCAGAAAACCATTGTATGGAAGATTTGAGCTTTCAAAGTTGAATAGATAGCGAGAAATTTCGATTTTTCATTTTTCGAATTTTCGCCATTTTTGACGGGTTACTGTGGTCGCTAGGGAAGTGACAGAGAAACGCAACCTGGACCGTTAGTTAGTTCAATATATGTAATTTCTGAATATAAAAAGAAATCAGCTCCAGCTCGTAACGTTCGACCTGAGCGACGACCACAAAAATGGTCACTTTTCGCTATGAGCCGACTTTGCGGCGCCACTGCGGCGCTGTGGCGCAGCTGCGGCGCAAAAAAAGTTGTGATTCTTAAATTCTTTAGAGGGTACTACTATACCCCATAGCCCTTTAGGTTGGCCCACCGCTGCAGATCACGTGAAAGCGGCGAACATTATGTACAATACAACCATCAAATAGGAGAAACCGGAAAAAAAAACATCGCCGCCATAACCGGTCCGGGGCGCAACTTTTTAACGGTAAGTGATACGGGGCTGAAACTTCACAGACATACTAAACGCGATGTGCTCTACAATTTGCGCATGAAATCTGCGCAGGATCTGCGCAGGATTTTGCGCAGCTTCTGCGCAGCTTATTTTACACTGTCTCCAGCCACTTTTCACACATATTATAGGGGTCGCTGCCGCGACCCCTATGATATGTATCGATAGATAGATATATCATAGGGTCGCGGCGGCGACCCCTATGTGTCAAAAGTCCCTGGGGACAGTGTAAAATAAGCTGCGCAGAAGCTGCGCAAAATCCTGCGCAGATTTCATGCGCAAATTGTAGAGCACATCGAGTTTAGTATGTGTGTGAAGTTTCAGCCCCGTATCACTTACCGTTAAAAAGTTGTACGCCGGACCGGTTATGGCGGCGATGTTTTTTCCGGTTTCTCCTATTTAATGGTAGTATTGTCCTGAATTTCCGCCTCTCTCACGTAATCTGCAGCGGAGGCCGGACCTAAAGGGGTATAGGGTCTGGTAGTACGCCACGCGCCATTTAACAATCGCTACTTTTTTTGCGCCGCAGGTGCGCCATAGCGCCGCAGCGGCGCCACAACTTCGGCTCAGAGCGAAAAGTCGGTCGCTGCACAGCTCGAACGTTAAGAGCTGGAGCCGATTTCTTTTTATATTCAGAAATTACATATATCGAACTAACTAAATAGCTAAGTCTCGTTTCTCTATCGCTTCCCAAGCGACCACAGTAGCCGGTCAAAAATGGTGAAAATTTGAAAAATGAAAAATCGAAATTTCTCGCTATGTATATATATATATATTCAACTTGCTCAAATCTTCCACACAAAGGTTTTCTGGCACGGAGAATTGATTCCCGATCGATTGACTGACTATTGAAACATCGTCGAAACTTAACATAAATCACAATGACAAGATAGAGTGGGGGTTTGGGGGCAGGAGCCCCCTAAATCTGAGAAATTTTTTGAAAAATCACCGTTAAAACGTTATAGAAACTTTTCACTCTTTTAATTTGAGTGCTACTTCCACATTTTGGCTTGGTCATTCCTTCGTCATTTTTATTTTGGGGTCGTCAAAACTATATATTGTTCATTTCTGCAAACGACGCTATTTTTGACCAAACAAAACCTAGCCACCTTGGCCCCGGTACCGGGGCCGGGGACGCCTGGAAATTGGGGGTCCAAATAGAAAATTTTCAAAAATTTTCTTGAAAATTCAAATTGTGCAATATATAGTGAAGCGGGAAAAAACCCACTCGCCAATGCGGGAAAAAAACCCACCCCCAGTGTGGGCTTACCGGTATGAGCTATCTAGGATTTTAATAGCCTATCTTGAAGAGCATCCAAAATAACCCTGGAGGGTGTATTATGGTAGCTCCCACTGCTTCCCTACAAATTTTTTGAAATTTTTGGAAATTTTGGTCCGACCAAGTGCCGAAATTTGGCAAACTTTGCCGGGCCACCCTGAACTACTGGAAAGACTTAGACCAAAGCGGATTATATAACCTGTAGGGCATCTGTTGCGCTTCATGATGATATATGTCACACTGCTCTGACCCCTCCGGTGCGACCTGGGGGTGACCTGGAGTTGGCGGGAAAAAACCCACGGCGGGAAAAAAACCCACTTTTCAAAATTAAATTTTTTTTCTAACCATTGACCGGAAAGGTCAAACCAATACATACATTTGTTTAATAGAGCCTATAGATTAAATTGGTATAGGTTTTACCTGGGTTCGTACTGTTATGGGTGGTCCAGGGGGTCTAAATCGGACACTGTGCCATTTCAAGCCAAAATTTTAATTTTGACCAAAAATGCTTATTTTTACCTTAAAATGGGTCTAGTTTGGCTCTAAATACAAGAAAAACACGTTTTCTACACGATAGGATGCTTAAACTGCCGAAAATAAACAATTTTAAAAAATTTCCAAAATTTGCCTATGTTTATGTGTTAAAGATACAACATTTTCAAATGACCATATGACCTCAATTTTAATACAAAAACTAATATATTTTGATGCAGTTGTACTAAAAACAACCCGCTCTTTCATTTGGAATGGTTAGAAATGCTCCTGGCAGCTTGCCAAAAATTTTTTGGGGTGGGTTTTTTCCCGCATATGGGTTTTTTCCCGCATTGGGTTTTTTCCCGCCAGTTTGAGACAATTTTTCTCGCTATTAACGGCACACCCTACAGAGGTGTTCTATAGCTCATAAGAAAGCTTACGACTAGGCCTAGCTACCTGTATAATCAGCATTTCGATATGTCAAACCATTAAAAAGTTCTGGCCAAAAATCTGAAAAGTGGGTTTTCCCGCTTGACTATATACTTTCTGATATACAAACGTTACTATCGTTGTTTTCATTCAAATCGGTGGGAAACTAAACGATTTGTATCATTGTTGGCTTCAAAATTTCAAAATTTTGGTCAAAAAATGTCAAAAATTTCCAAAATTTTGGTAATTTTTTGGCCCCGGTCGGAACCGTGGCCTGACCACCGGGGCCGGGGCCGGGGCTGGGCCCCGGTGCATCCCTAATATATGCTCACCTGCAGCCTATCCAAGGTGACATAAAATTCTTCGTCTTCCTCCATACACTGCGTCCGCAGTCGATTAATCTTTCCTTCGTACTGATCACTAAGCAACTGCAAGCTCTGAATTTCTTCTTCCAAACTTTTGTGTAAAGTAACAGGGTCAGGAGCGTCACCGCCAGTAAGACGCCATGCCAGACGTTCAACAAAATCTTCAGGGTCGAAAGGATCTTGTTCTAACTCCTGGGCATAAACCGATGCAGCTGCTGGAAGCATGACTGATTACGCAGTCTAAACGTCAAAACAAATTACTGGGCTTATTCTAGTGGGGGGCCATAAACACCCTTCCCTCCCAAAAATCGTCCCCCCCCCAGAAAAATCGCCCCCCCCCCACAAGTGGGTGCCACATTTGGTACTAACTTCTGCCCTGAAAAAATCGCTCAGAAGGCCAAATTTTCAAAAATTTTCCGGCTTCGCCGGAGATTTTTAGTCGATTTTTGCCTATTTAAGCGCCATTTTTGCACTAAAAATGAACTTTTTTGTGGATTACTATAAAAACAGCGCAATTTTTAGCATGTTTTTAGAAAAATTTTGGCCCCCCCACAAGAATGACTCGCCCCCCGAGGGGCCCCCCACCAAAGAGCCCCCAAGAAAAATTCCCTAGAATAAGCCCAGCAAAACACGGTCTTTTTTCAAATTCTGTGCAAATTCAAAAACCTTGACGAAAATTTAGGGTGAAAATGGTTGAAAAAAATTCAGAATTCTTTGAGTAATGAGGAATGTCAGCGATTTTTCTCATATTATTGCAAACTTTTGCAATTGTTGGCTAATTTTTGGTAATTTTTTGAAAAATTTCCATCTGGCAAAAATTTTCAAACATTTAGGTTGGGGTTGGCTGGGCTTGAAGGTTTTGGGGAGGTTCGGTATAAGGCCCAGGCTTATCGCTAGTGGTTTCGCTCCCCATTTGGCGACCTCCCCCTCATAAATGAAGACCTTCCCCCATTTGCTGTATACTTGTCAAACTTACCAATTTTACCCTAAATTTAAGAAAAATTTTCCTGCTTCGCCGGATTTTTCACATTTTTGCTAGTTTAGCTTAAAAACACCTAAAATCGATTTCTCGTAAAATTTGAAAACTGGTAGCAAAATGCCCCCATTTTGGGTGAGCCCCCCATCGATGCGGGGGGATATGATACATGAAGCCTGGCTTTTTCCTACAGGGGGGGGTGGGGGGCCCCCCAGACTTGGGTCGCCCCCCCAGGATTCGGGCCTTCCCCCCCAGAACTCTAAAATGCCCGGAAAAATAGGGTTTTGAGGGTAAATTTTGAAAAATTTTTCCGGCCTCGCCGGATTTTTACCCATTTTTAAGCATTTTTTAGCTATTTTAAGCTTAAATTTAAGTTAAAAATAGTTAATTTTTTAGCTTAGCCGCAAAAAATAGCTATTTTTAGGCATTTTTTAAAAATTTTTCTTCCCCCCCCCCCCAGAAATGTTTGCCTAGGAAGAAGCCAGGAAGCCCCCCCTCCCCCAAAATGGAAAAGTGCCGACCACGGTTTTTGCGTAAAATACTACGTATTTACGCAGTCGAGCTTAAAAATACGCAGTCAAAAACAAAAATACGCACCAAAATACGCAGCCGAAAAATTCGGTAGTAGGAATTTCTAGTGTGCTCTAAATTAATTTCTTGAGACAATTTACCGTAGTTTGGGCTCCGGCTTCTTCTGGGGGGCTTCCGCCCCAGACCCCCCACATATCTCTTCGACTCTCCTTCCGTCTACAGTTGATTATACTTTCTGCCTAAGCCCACGGTGTACCATGCGATGCTTTTCTTTCTATTTGATTTGATATATAGTATATAAATCAAAATCTTATATGTGTTCAATCAAGGGAACAGTAACTCTATTTGTCTAACCAAATATTGGCTTAAGTATTAAACTGTTAAAGGCAAAGAAGTCAAAGTTTTAAGAGCAAATTTACGCCGAAATTTAACATTTTCTTCAACTTCTGGGGGGCTACGCCCCCCAGACCCCCTGCGTATCTAACACATATATATATTTTTCGTCCACCTATTCATTCATACTCTTACACCACAGAGAGAGCACGCAATTTAAACTCGAGCTAAGATTCTTAACGTTGTTTAAAACTCTTAAAAACAGCATTAATTCGACGCTAAATGCGTTTATAGCTTTTATAACGTTGAGAAGCGATTTTTGTAATTTTACGCAGTCGAAATTAAAAATACGCACTCGAAAACAAAAATACGCAAAATTTACGCAGGTCCGATTTTCAAAAAAAACCCTGGTGCCGACCATAGGTGTAACGGGGATTTGGGTTGGGGGCCCCACTCCCCCGGAATTTTGGGGGGCCTCCTTTTTAGACCCCCCACGACCCCCCCCCCCCAAAATTACAATTACACCTATGGTGCCGAGTGCCGACCCTCAACCCCAATTTTGGAGGCAGACCCCAGCCCCAAATGGCCAAATCCCAGACCCCACCCTTTAAATTTTGAAAATTTTGCCTCAAAATTAGTAAAAATTCGAAATTAGCAAAAACGTATAGTTCGGACCTCAGAAATTTCGAAAAATGGCCAAAAAACGCAAAATTTTCTGTAATGTAGCCCTCTTTTCATCAAAGTAAGGGCTTGTTTTTAAGGTTTTAGGCGTTTTTGCACCGTTTTAAAGCGATTTTAGGTAAAAATTTTAGAAAATTTCTCAAAAACTGACCATTAGGCCAAATTTGGCTAACTTTTTGGGTCCCAAAATCGTTTGGGGGGTGCGGGGTGCGGGGGGTAGCCAAAAGTTGGGGGAGGGTAAGTCAAAAAATCTGGGGGGGACAGTTGTTCGAAAATTTTGCGGGGATACCCCCCGCAAAATGCTATTCCCTTCCCCATAGTTTCCTTTGGGGGGGGGGTACCCCTGCCCCCAAAAAATTTTGAGCCAATTTACCCACCCCCGAGATTTTTTGACTTACCCTCCCCCAACCTTCGGCTACCACCCGAGGGGTTTTCGGGACCCAAAAAGTTAGCTAAATATGGCTAAAAATAGTCATTTTTTAAAATTTGCTCAAATTTTGGCTTTGAATCGCTTTAAAACGGTGTAAAAAAACGTCTAAAACGTTAAAAACAAGCCTTATTTTGAAGAAAAAAGGGTAAAAACTCAAAAATTTTCCATTTTTTGGCCATTTCTGGAAATTTCTGAGGTCCAAATTCTGGGGGGGGGGGTTGGGGGCTGGGCTTATTCTTGTGGGGGGCCCATAAACACCCTTCAGCCCCAAAAATCGCCCCCCCCAAAAAAGTGGGTGCCCCTTTTGGTACCAACTTTTGCCCTGAAAAAATCGCTCAGAAGGCCAAATTTTCAAAAATTTTCCGGCTTCGCCGGAGATTTTTAGTCGATTTTTGCCTATTTAAGCACTAAATACGCTTATTTTCGGCGATTGCTATAACTGACTCAAATTCCATGGCCACCTAACTCAAGGTTTTTTTTAGGCCATAGCTTAGGCCATGGCCTAAATTTATGAGTCGATGGCCTAAAGAATTTTGGCCGTTGAGGCCATTTGGCCTAAATTTTTCGACGAAAACCCAGTTAAATTTTATTGATTTTTAAGTAAAAACAACAATTTTCTAAAAAAATTTTCGCGCCTTCGGCGCGAATTTATAGATTTTCCCTAGTATTTCTGGGCTACGCCAGCCGCCAGCTAGTTACATTATCAATTTGCACTTATAAATACACATTCAAGTTATAATTTCATTTACTATTATAAGGATTTCATCGAAGAAATTCTATTTTAGTATCTAGTTTAACTTTATTTCTATTACATAGTTTAATTTTTTCTTTCTTTGGTTCATACTCGTATGATTCTACCTGTTTTAATTTTCCATAAAAATGCATTAATTTATTAATACTGTCGTGCACTATTATTTCTATGCTAACAAGGTTCTGTTTTTGCCATTTAAGGTAAAAACGTAGTTTTTCTAGTGTGTTATACAGTGAAGATGGCGATTTTTGTTGTTAAACAGCGATTTTTGAATATATAACGCGTGAATACTTGATAACTGTAATTTTAACAATGCGTACAATAACGCACAACCTAAAAATTAACAAAATTTGGATGGCCTAAGTTTTTTGGCTGATGGCCTAAAAAATTTGAGTCGTTGAGGCCATTTGGCCTAAAGTTCGGCGACCAAAAAAACCCTGACCTAACTTCCAGCGTCTGTGTAATTATATATATATATAAATGTCTACTAACCCTATCACGGCTTGGCCGCTTGCAAGCACCAGCTTTTCCGTGGTAGATGTAATATATATAGTCAGGCGGGAAAAAACCCACTTTTCAGATTTTTGGCCAGAACTTTTTAATGGTTTGGCATATCGAAATGCTGATTATACAGGTAGCTAGGCCTAGTCGTAAGCTTTCTTATGAGCTATAGAACACCTCTCTAGGGTGTGCCGTTAGCGAGAAAAATTGTCCCAAACTGGCGGGAAAAACCCAATGCGGGAAAAAACCCATATGCGGGAAAAAACCCATTCCAAAAAATTTTTGGCAAGCTGCCAGGAGCATTTCTAACCATTCCAAATGAAATAGCAGGTTGTTTTTAGTACAACTGCATCAAAATATATTAGTTTTTGTACTAAAATTGAGGTCATATGGTCATTTGAAAATGTTGTATCTTTAACACATAAACATAGGAAATTTTGGAAATTTTCCTAAAAAATTGTTTATTTTGGCAGTTTAAGCATCCTATCGTGATGAAAATCGTCTTTTTTCTTGTATTTTAGAGCCAAGCTAGACCTCCAGCTCAAGACAAAAATAAGCTTCAGTCAAAATTGAAATTTTGGCTTGAAATGGAACCGTGTCCGATTTAGGACCCCTGGACCAGCCTGCACAGCAATACGAACCCAGGTAAAATCCTATGCCAATTTAATCTATAGGCTTCCAAACAAACAAAATAGCATGTATTGGTTTTGACCTTTCCGGTCACTAGTTAGAAAAAAATTAATTTTGAAAAGTGGGTTTTTTCCGCCGTGGGTTTTTTTCCCGCCAACTCCAGGTCACCCCCAGGTCGCACCGGAGGGATCAGAGCAGTGTGACATATGTCATCATCGCTAGAAGCGCAACAGATGCCCTACAGGTACATATAATCCGCTTTGGTCTAAGTCTTTCCAGTAGTTCAGGGTGGCCCGGCAAAGTTTGCCAAATTTCGGCACTTGGTCAGTAAAATTTTCAAAATTTCAAAGTCCCAAAAAATTTTCAGAAGCAGTGGGAGCTACCACAGTACCATTTCAGGGGGTTATTTTGGATGCTCCTTTAAGATAAGGCTATCCAAAACCTAGATATCTCATACCGGTAAGTCAAACACATAGGTGGGTTTTTTTCCCGCATTGACGAGTGTAGGTTTTTTTCACGCCTGACTATACACGGTTGTATGTGGACGCGGCAGTCGGGGTTGGGCGGCCGCGTGAGAAAATCACGCTGCTGTAATAAACTAAAACTCCAGTACTACCCCAGCGTGATTTACTCGGGTTTCACCCCCCCAAAACTGACTCGCCCCCCGAGGGCCCCCCCAAGAAAAAATCCCTAGAATATGCCCTGGGGGGCACCCCCATCACAGTTCGGGGGTCGACCATCAAAGTTCCAAGATTTACCCCTCCCCCCGAAACCCAAAGTTCCAGGGAAACTATCTCTTCCAATTTTGTTTCTATGATTCATGCTAACATTTTAGCCATATATATAGTCAAGCGGGAAAAAACCCACTCGCCAATGCGGGAAAAAACCCACCCCCAGTGTGGGCTTACCGGTATGAGCTATCTAGGATTTTAATAGCCTATCTATTCTTGAAGAGCATCCAAAATAACCCTGGAGGGTTATTATTGTCGCTCCCACTGCTTCAGCAAATTTTTAATTTTGAAATTTTCAGAAAATTTTGGTCAAAATCCGTTACCGAAATTTGGCAAACTTTGCATGGCCATCTGAACTGCTGGAAAGACTTAGACCAAAAGCGAGTTGGCAACTGTAGGGCATCTGTTGCGCATCATGATGATATACCACACTGCTCCGCCCATCCGGTTGGAGCTCTCGGAGTAACCTAGAGTTGAGCGTGGAAAAAACCTTAAGGAAAAAACCCTACTTTTCTGGTGAAAATTTTCTTAGCATTAGCAGGAAAGGTCAAACGAATATATACATACATTTGTTTAATAGAGCCTACAGATTAAATTGGTATAGGTTTTACCTGGGTTCGATCTGTTATGGGAGGTCCAGGGGGTCAAAATCGGACATGGTGCCATTTCAAACCAAAATTTCAATTTGGCCAAAAATGCTTATTTTTGCCTTAAAATGGGTCTAGTTTGGCTCTACATACAAGAAAAACACGTTTTCAATACGATAGGATGCTTAAACTGCCGAAAATAAACAATTTTAAAAAATTTCCAAAATTTGCCTATGTTTATATGCGCGGCGGGGAAAAAACCCCAAATTTTCGAATTTTGGCTGTAACTTTTTTATTAAGCGACAAAATCAGAAAGTCAAACATTAACTACCATGAGGCCTTGCGAAGAGCTTCAAAATGAGCCATAAAACGTCTCTCTATCACTTACGGTTGGTGAGAAATTTTCAAGCCAAACTTGCGAGTGGGAAAAAAACCCAATGCGGGAAAAAAACCCATGGGCGGGAAAAAAAACCCGGCCGAATTTTTTGCTGCAGCTTTCCGAAACAGTTTTTTGACTATACCATTCGAAAAGAGCGGGTCATTTTTTAGTACATCTGAATCATAAAGCATCAATATTTTTGCAAAAAATCTTATAAAATGGACTTTTCAAAATTTCGTATATTTATCGCACGTAAACATAGGCAAATTTTGGAAATTTTTGAAATTTTAGCAAAATTTCTGCAGTTTAAACATCCTATCACATAGAAAACGTGTTTATTGCTTTAAAGCCAAACCCGACCCATTTTAGTAAAAAATTAGCGATTTTGGCGAAATTTGAAAATTTGGCTTGAAATGGCACCATCTCAGATTTTGGCCGCTTGTGGACCTGACATAGAAGGTCGAACCTAGGTTAGAGTCTACCCAAATTAATCAGGAGGCTCTACTGAGCTAAGAAATGCCTGAATTATTCCTTTGCTGCTAATGGTTAGAAAAAAATTTCATTTTGAAATTTGGGTTTTTCTAACACATGGGTTTTTTTTCGGAGTCTAGGTCACCCCCCAGGTCGCACCACCTGGGTATAGAGCCAAATT
>JASAND010009875.1:0-15950 GCA_030248195.1 Trissonchulus latispiculum
GCATGAAAAAGCAAACCTTTCTGCTGCCTGATGTGGCTTTATGACTGTGGAAAATACTAATCTTGCTGAATATATGCATACTTCACAGCACGACTCTGGTTTTGAGTTTGTGACACGAGAGTACGAGTGCGACGCAAGAGGGCTAAAACAACTTAGATGGCTAAACTAGCTGTTACTTTGGCGTCAAGTAGTTAACAAACAACCCCGCCATCCTAAATTAACTGAATCTAAATTTGCAGCTGTGACAATATTTCCGAAGAACCGCCGACGAAATGGGGTTGTTAGAAATATTGAACTGCATTTCATAACGCTTTTTCTGGTGCTGTTTCATCTCCTGTTGTAAATGATGATATTGAAATGGTCACAGCAACACTAATCGAACAGACTGACGACTGAAGCTTGAAATCGTGGAGATTAAGTACAGACGATTCCGGAAGGGAGCATGGAAGTGTAGTTATATCAGGCCATAGCTATAACTGTCAATATTCTGCTTCTAGGTGACAACTTGTAAAACGGATTCGGTGATTAAAAATGGGACATTAACGAGGCCCACAGGAAATGTCGTTTAATCAAGATATTTATAAGTTCTCTGCCCGTGGACATGACTTTCAGAAAAGTATATAAAATCTACAAACTGCCCAACGCATTGTTTATAATGTTGACCTCTTGCCCTGTGTCACGAGGCCTTGAGGTCCTTCGAAAGTTCTGTTGTGGAAGCGTGAAAATCTGGTCCGTGTAGGCCTTATGACGGTTAGGGTTGTGGATCGTTGCTCGTCTTAGGCATAAGTGAACACTAGGCTTTTACTATGAAGCAGAGGGCAAAGTTATAACAAAGACAAGTTCAGAGTTCAGTCCACAGGTAGAGACAAAGGCAAGGCAACGAGCAACCAGCAACAGCACAAAGCCCACCAGCCAATGACTCAAAACACAAGCTTTTATACCTTCAGTAGCTCCGCCTCTCACGTGCTACCGTACCTCTCCTTTCTAATTACAACTTTGCGAAAAGTCGAAGTCTCTTTCCATCAAAAAGTATAAAAACTTAGGCGGTCTCTTTCAACCCTTTCTCTGACGAAGCTTTGACTCACACTTTCTGACATATTTCGTAATACTAAAGGAAACGTAAAAACCCGAAAATTGGAGCAAAATCTTCATCAACTGTCAGGCATAAGCTACAATTCCAAGAACTAGCAAAGTCACGACTATTACCAGCCAATAAGAAAACGTCAGCATAGCTCTTGCTTTTACGTAAGATACTACTAGCTTCAGCCTGCCTTCGAGAACTACCATAAGACCCATGAAAGAAAGTTAAGTCCTACTATACGAAAGTTGGGACTTAGAATAATTCGAACGTAAGGTTTTAGGTACGTATACTTTTAGATAGTGTTTAATTAATCTCTTAATTCGAATAATTTTGATACGTAGTAATTAATTTCCATTACTAAACATGAAGTTATTTAGCTATGCTTTTACCTATGAATGTTACACCTGTGACATCACTCACCCCTTCAGAAGTTGAAACTCCTGTTTCAAGATGCAGTACATAACAGTAACAGATAATGCATGGTATAGAATAAGCATAAGCAAGCACTAAAAAGCAACTACTGTGATAACATACGAATAAGATGCGACAATTATATACTACATGGTTAAATACAACAAAGTACGACAGTGATTATATACGGTAAAGTATGCATTATCATGTGAATTATTCACAATATAAAAGTAAATTTTGACCCCATGTAAACAGAAAATTTTAGTTGTAACTTCGGTGGTTTGATCTGTGGACGGGCGCGTGAAAATCCAAAATAATTACCACTACATGTTGGAGTCTTAAGATTTTATATGCCAAAACTTAGTTTCATTGCAACTGCTAAAGTTAGTGTGTGCTGAGTCTGGTAAACTTGAATGTTGCTGTGCATGTACACGTGATAAGCTGCTGTGTATTCTACGCATATGTGTGCCGTTATATATTTGTGCGTATGCATGTCTATATGTATTAGCATCCTTACTGCTTGTATATAATTACTACGTACGAATGCTTGCGGCTAATATATAAAGTATATGTATACGTAAGCTAGGTACTGAATCTTTAAGGAAACTTCCAGCATTGTGCATATAATTCTAGCCCGAAATTTAAGTTTTGTTTTACAAATTGAGCTTTTTAATTAAAATGACACCTAAAAGAACAGAAACTGGGCTCTAACAAATTAGGCAATTAGGTTTTTGGCAAGGTTTCGACAAATTAGGGGGTACTCTGAGCGAAAAATTCTACTGCAAATTTATACTAAAAATTAAAGCACAATTTTGTCTAATCGTTAAATCCAACTTAATCATTCGATTAAACAGCATCAATTTTCAAATTTTTGCAATTAAAAATTTTATTTTTACATCATTCTCTCCCCTGTTGCACAAACAGACGCCCTCCTGGGCGGGGAAACTGGAAGAGCGATGCCACTATGGACCGGAAACAGGCGGTCTACGCAGCTGGTAAAAGACGACTATCGCCAAGACTAAAGTCAGGCTTTTCTCCCAGTTCGTTTTGTTTTTGGCTTACAATGCTGTTGCATCGAGTATTCCTTTTCTATATTCCCAACACATTCCAGTTTTACTTTGTCATGAAGCCGTGACTTAATCAGCAAGCCACTGCGATATTTGGTAGGTGATTTGGGATTGTATAAATAGTATATATATATCGCCGTATAAATTTTATGCAGACAGATGAAACACTTAAATGTATGATGAAAACAGATGAGCGAGCCGACTGCCGAGCTAGTACTTATGTTTGTTTCCACTAGTGAAAGGTCATTAGCAGCTGTTTTATCGATTATCTTTACTTTTCCAGTGAAAAATCAATAAGCAAAGCCAGTACAGTTTTATACTTCCAATTGATACTTTCGAACTTAAAATCTTGCAGCCTTGGAGGCTTTCCAGAAACGTGGTCCTGCAAAAATTCAGTTTTCACTCATATAAAAATTGTGCCAAAACATGTCTGCCTAAGCTGCTTTTCCCTTCAATCCCAGAGCAGTGGATTAACGCCTGCTTAAATTAGCCTGCTTAAATTACTTAAATAAATCGCTGAACGGTAACTTTTTGTGTTCGAAAGTATATTCTCCATCAAATAACATGGCTGTATGTGTATGGTAAAATGTGCAGTTTGTGTAAACTTTACGGTAATGACCTACGTAGAATTCGAAAAACTACCAAAATTAAAATAGTAGCTTTATTACAATCTGGTTGGAACTAGTTTTGAATAAACTACAGGCGAGTATAAGTAAATTGGAAGTTCGGTTATAAACCTTTCGCAGATGTAGTTTGTACGTAGCTCTACGAATTTACTAACTTTTCCTTTGGTCAGTTTGTTCAGGGCCACCAGTCCTTACGTTCGTTTGTTCCTTAAACTTCTACAGACTAAAATCGTGAGAGCCGAAACCGGAAGAGTTCTAATACGTACGTATATATATACTGTTATAGCCTTCCTATAAACGTCCTAAAATTAATTATTACTTCTCGCACCACTGAAATTTGCTGTAAAGCTGCTGTAAAATTAAATTTGTTTCTGAAGTATACGTATACGAAGCTTTCGAAAGTCTTAAAATGCCGTTTATGTATTTCCCGATTCTTTTCAAAAAATTGCTGGCAAAAATTCATACGGTGACCTTATTTTATATCAATAAATTTACATACACCGTACCAGTGTCAGCATAAATGTATATATACGTAATGGTCGAGTATATACTGGAACTCATACGTAGCTAACTAGCTTCTGGTAACTTGAACTAATTTAGAAGTAGGGCCTCCTAGGGGAAGCGTATCTAATTTTTTGCACAGTTCTAGATCAAAGGATTGTATAAATCTCAATTATCATTATTCATTACGTAAGCCGGTTTTACAAAAGACGAGAGATCCCAGTTGGACAATTAAAGTGTCAGTGAGATTTATGGAACCTTTCTAAATTGACTGGATTAAATATTTTTACGTACGTCAGTAATAAGAAGGTCTACATAAAATGGGTGTGAAGTGCGGCTGCGGAAAGATAAATATCTCTGATCTTTACGCTTGTAAGATCAGATGTTAGTTCAAAGCTTGACTTTATTTTTACAAATTTTCAAATGAAGGTGCAGCAAAAATTGTTTCAAAATTTGACCACGGCGTCTGTCGAGTTTTCAGATCAGTGCTGGCTACCTTAGTTCTCCTAGGGTGCGTTCCCTTGTTTGCCCCGCTATGGAAACTAATGGTTAGTTGGATGCTGGTCTGTGGCTCATTATGGCGCTGACGCAAAATCTCAAATTTCAAGAGTAGGTCTCAATTAGAATTGATCTGTACCTTCAAAATTTCTTCAAGTGCTCAAAATCTCGAACTAGCTCAGTTTGAATTCTTAAGCTGATAAAATCGTTCCGATGAAAGTTTTTCACCTCACCGAACATTTTTCTCCGAACAAAATTCGAAATTTCTGCGAAAAGATTAAAAGTAACGCAAGCCAAATTCTTAGTTGACCGTTAAAACAGTATAAAAATAATACAAGCACTGCATGAGAAGGACCTTGGCTAACTTGGAAAACATAAATACTACAATCACGTACACTTCATATTTGCCGAATTATTCTGCATTATTCACTCTTCCTACCGTAAGACCATATTATAAGGATAGTCGGCCAAGGATAGTACCTGGAAATCCTTATTAGGGATCTTACTTCAAATTCTCTTTTTGCTTAGAAAATTAACGCACTGCGCAAAATTATCTCTCTACTAGACTAATTAATGCTGTATTCCGAAAATTATGCTGTTGTTTTTGCGCAAAATTTGCGCAGTCCTATCGTTCACTTAATAGTGACCGAATATTAATTTTCATAAATTTATCAAAATTTCATATTAGCCAAACATTTTCGAATATTTGTTCAGCGATTAACCAGTCTCTACTTAAAAATTCAGGTTTTCGTTTTAGAACATTCGAACAGATTCTCTTCAAAACTTCAATTCATAAACTTCAAAGTTCAATATTTAAGCCAATCATTCAGAAATTATCGATTTGAACTCAGTTTCAGTCAAAGCTACTAAAATTCGAGCGCTAACTTTTATTACTTCGCATTAAAGCACTGATTGCCCCGCAAACGCTCTGTTGAGTTCATAAAGTCTTCTTAGCTTGCATTTAATATTTTTGAATCAGAACCGAGTTCGCTCACTCAAATTCAGTTTTCGCAATTACATCAAGTTAGAATACATTTAGAATACAATTGAAATTTTTGGTAATCTCTAGATTCATCAAATAAGTAGTATGCGCGCTTTACCACCTATTTTCTGAATTCACCTTTTCGATAAAAATTTCAAATTTCCACTGTATTCAGACTTGCTATAATTAATCACTTAATTACTCAAACTTTTCTAAAATCGTTTTCGACTGGATTAATCTTGTAATTTAATCTACTTGCGGTCCAACTATCAAATTTTATCTCTGCAAGCTATCATTCTTCTGAATTATTCAGCCTTATTCAACTTTAATTACTAAAATGCTCTCATTCAGTTAGACTATTCTACAGGCTGCAGCTCTGACTGTAAAACTTGTACTTCCTGTTCATCGCTACAATTTCGTAAACGTCAACGATCCCGAAAATTCAGTTGCTAGATTCATCTATTTCGTTACAGTTTCACTCAACTCAACTTATTTCGCGAAAAATTCAAGCGACGCAGCTGCACAGCAAGATTCTGCTTAAAATTGCTCCGAGTTTGATTCTGTCATTCGCAGCAAAACTTAAGTGAACGACTTATTGAACTGACGACCTTTCTACAGTACTATTTCAGCGGTGTGTATATACCTACTTTCATAAAGCCCTATCGAATACTAAAATTCTAACTCGATACACTGGACAAATAAACGGAACAGTGGGGACACCCGCAGGTCCCTAATCTCAGGTCACTACACCCGCAGCGTAGGACAGGTACCGGCCTTAATCAGAAGGCAATACTACGTCATGCCTTAATCGGAAGGCAAAACTACAGGAAAACTGTCTTAGGCGCATCTAGCTCAAACTACTCTTGCCCATGAAAGAGGTACACGTCAATCTTAGATACGTCAGTGAAATCTTAGAAACTGCAAACTCCAGACTGCGCAGCAGTGCATCTGTTTGGCGCCGTAACTCAAAACTGAATTAAGTCAAACTTAACTTAGCTCGGACCTAGTATCTTGATCTGCTAATGTCGCTGATTAGCTCAAAGTGTAAAGTTGCTAAAAATGCAGACTCATAAATTCTTACAAAAACTGCGCAGTAGGTCTCGAGATTAAACGGAGAATTCTAGCAAAAATTCTTCTAAATTCGCTTCAATCAAGTTACAAAACTGCTAATCAAAACGTTGATAAAGTACGAATCTAATAAGCTTCTCTTCAACTGCTTAGATCTGGTCAGCTTACTCACGAAACGTCTGATGCCGCAATAAAATTCCTAAATCTGTAACTGCTAGCTCACTCTGCTAATTTTCAGAGATTAAGTTCTCAACTATGTTTTCAAATACAAATCTCAG
This sequence comes from Trissonchulus latispiculum, assembly GCA_030248195.1. Classification (NCBI taxonomy): domain Eukaryota; kingdom Metazoa; phylum Nematoda; class Enoplea; order Enoplida; family Ironidae; genus Trissonchulus; species Trissonchulus latispiculum. The sequence goes on from JASAND010009875.1 coordinate 6,513, forward strand.
CGCAAACATGCAAAAAATAAAGGGCTGATCTATCTCACTCTGTGCTCTCAAAATCGTTGATCATTCAGTGTGTATATATGCATGTCGGTTACGTCAAACTGCCCCAAAAACCTTTAAATGCGTATCACCCGTTTTCAGTTAAAATTTTGTCCGTTGAATTACGTAAATTCAAAAACTCGCAGATTTGAAAACCTATCAGAGCTTTGGTGTATCCGTCAAAAAATGATCACCATTTATTTTTATGCTCACTGAAATTTCAGTCGCCTTTTCTCTCTGAACAGAATTATGCCTTCGGTTTTTGTTAACTCTCCCTCCCTCTCCATCCGAACAATACACGCTACAACAGTACACTACAACAACAGCAACAGGAGGGGATCGCAAAACTGCTATTAGCCCAGGCTGAACCGGGAAAAGCAGTACATAATAACTCAACAACACTCGAACTGGCCCTGGTTAAGAACCGGGAAAACAAACAGTAGGACTGACCAGGGAAGAACCTGGAGCAAACAAGGTGGACGGGAAATACAGTAAAAACTCCAAGACTGGCCTGTGCTAACCAGGAATCAGTCGAAACTCTAAGACTGGCCTGTGAAACACCAGGAATCAGTCGAAACTCTAAGACTGGCCTGTGGAAAACCAGGAATCAGTCGAACACACTCTAGCCCAGGTTGTACCGGGAGTTAATATTCTTTGTCCAAGGTTGCACCTGGAGCTTACAAAATTACATTACAATATTGCAGTAATCAAAGTCAAGTCTAAGTCAAGAGCATGCACATACAAACCAAACTGTCCATCTGAAAGAGAGTCAGTATTTCGGCTTCAGAATCAAGGTTCGTCAGTTCTGATCAAGGCATCTGGTAGGATCCATCTGATAGAATCGGCTTCGTCGTCTTCGGGTTCGCCTGAGTTTTCTCCTCCGGCTGAGTCTTCCTTCGAGTTCTGACTGATCGTGGCACGGATCATTGAATTCCTGGCAGGTGGGATCGGTCTTCGCACGTCTCGGATTTCCGATTTTCTGGGGACTGGATTTGGCAGGTAGGATTTGACTGAGACTTCGGTGGCTCTGATGACGTACTGATGAATCTGATCAGTGATGACGCTGGAGCTGATGACGCTGAGGGTGATTACCAGGAGCTGATAGGAGCTGATGATTTTCATTGCTGATGGGTCTTCGAGTCTTCGGATTCTTCGCCTGGGCTGTGGCTGGCTGATTGACTGGCAGTTTCTTCGGATCTAGAAGTAGACAGAGCGAACCACGCTCTGCTACCAAATGTCACGAGGCCTTGAGGTCCTTCGAAAGTTCTGTTGTGGAAGCGTGAAAATCTGGTCCGTGTAGGCCTTATGACGGTTAGGGTTGTGGATCGTTGCTCGTCTTAGGCATAAGTGAACACTAGGCTTTTACTATGAAGCAGAGGGCAAAGTTATAACAAAGACAAGTTCAGAGTTCAGTCCACAGGTAGAGACAAAGGCAAGGCAACGAGCAACCAGCAACAGCACAAAGCCCACCAGCCAATGACTCAAAACACAAGCTTTTATACCTTCAGTAGCTCCGCCTCTCACGTGCTACCGTACCTCTCCTTTCTAATTACAACTTTGCGAAAAGTCGAAGTCTCTTTCCATCAAAAAGTATAAAAACTTAGGCGGTCTCTTTCAACCCTTTCTCTGACGAAGCTTTGACTCACACTTTCTGACATATTTCGTAATACTAAAGGAAACGTAAAAACCCGAAAATTGGAGCAAAATATTCATCAACTGTCAGGCATAAGCTGCAATTCCAAGAACTAGCAAAGTCACGACTATTACCAGCCAAAAAGAAAACGTCAGCATATCTCTTGCTTTTACGTAAGATACTACTAGCTTCAGCCTGCCTTCGAGAACTACCATAAGACCCATGAAAGAAAGTTAAGTCCTACTATACGAAAGTTGGGACTTAGAATAATTCGAACGTAAGGTTTTAGGTACGTATACTTTTAGATAGTGTTTAATTAATCTCTTAATTCGAATAATTTTGATACGTAGTAATTAATTTCCATTACTAAACATGAAGTTATTTAGCTATGCTTTTACCTATGAATGTTACACCTGTGACACCTGTTATTATAGACGCACTGGGCAGATTTAGCATCACTCATAGAGTCTTGTCCTGGAGATTTCAAACATGTATGTTTTAGCTCCTACACAATACTGCAGCGCTAATTGATTTACCTAATCAGTATCTTTCCGAATTAGCCAAGTGTCTTGACAGCTCACATTACGGGGGTTCTGCGAACTCACACATGAACTTTACGAATATATCCTTATTACATTATATTATTATTATTATTATTATTATTATTATTATTATTATTATTATTATTATTATTATTAATATTAATATTACGCTTGATTTTAAAGGTCAGAGTTCTTCAGGATTAGGTTCGCCTTCGGCGAACCCTTTTCCCAAAGATATCGACTCCACTAGTTTCTTATGCGGGGAAGGTTTTATTGTATTTCTTGTGTTTTCCGACCATACACGACTCAGTGATGTTACAGTTACACATGACGTTTAATACTGCTGCCCACTGGTGGGTGGCATCGCTCATAAATTATATTTTTGTAAATGTACCTTTGCCGCCCACCGGCGCTGTTTCAAGACCAGAAAGCGGAAACCGTAGCAATTTCATGGTTTTTGTTTGTTTCGAACTATTTATCAATTGATTCTAGTTGACTGAATTAAATCAGGGTTTTTTTTGGTTTTCGGATTTGCGTCAACCTTGCGTTTTGGTAAATTTAAGTTGCGTCCCGTTAAGAAATTTTGCGTCCAGGCAGAAATCTTGTTTTAGCGTGTTTTTAGTGCAAAAATTGTTTTATTTATAAAAATTTCGATAATTTCTTTAGTGCAAACCTATTTAGACTATTTAGAAAGCTGATGCTGCTTAACGGTAATGCACGATTACAGGACTACCTACCAAGAATATAGATGCGTCCAACATACACGACGGGGGGCCGGGGGGGAGGAGCCCCCCAGAAGTTGAAGAATTTTTTTGAAATTACAGAATAATCCGTAATGGAAATGTTTAAAAAGATTTTATTTGGCGTCTGTTGCAGAACTTAGTAATTTTCGATATATATATTATTGACACACATTATTCCGATATTTCAATGTTAGTTAAACTAATTAAAGTATTAAAAATTTATGAAATATTTAGGAATATCATTGAGAAGAAAGGTAGCAAACATTAAAACATACATTCGGTTTCGCAAACTTTGACAACTGGTGATCCTTAATAGCAGGATTATTGCAAATGAGCACCCGGGGGTCTAGATTTTTCGAAATTACGGATTAAATCCGTTGTGGAAATGTTTAAAAAGATTATTTGGCAACTGTTACATCTATTCTAACTAAAGCTCCTAACGCTAATGCATTTTTTGTGTTAATTGCATCTGTGAATTCTTGAATTTTGAATAAACTCAGTATAAAGTCAATAGAGAAGCGTGTATGCCCCAGGCAGCGTTATTCAACTGCAAAACAGTGAAGCATTTGTAAATACTATTAACGTTAGTTACAATAAATGGATAGTGAATTGCTCGTACATAGGTCTTTTGTATTTGACAATTTCAGAAAAATGGTAATCTTGCATTATTTTAAGTTGCCATTTGTGTACCTATTTTTTGCGAAAAACGTTTTTTAGAAGAACCAAAAAATTTGGATATTCTGCTTCTGCTACAGTTACAAATTTTGTTAATTTCGGGGTTTTACTTTAGTACTAATCTTGATCCTGCCTGACCTGTTGAATGAGAACAATATAAATGTATAAATATATATAAATGTATATAAATGCACCTAGTAATCTCTATGTATTTATTGAAGTGAAATTCACGAGTTCGAAAAGATTTGATATATATGGATGCAGGTGGACAACAACTTAACAAATAACATTGAGTAACATTGAGGCATGACCTTGCACCTTGGCATTCCATGACAAAGTGGGAAACACCGGGGGTCTGGGGGCGGAGCCGCTAAAATTTCATTGCGTCCAGATAAGAAACTTTGCGTCCAGGACGCAAAAAAACCCTGAATTAAATGGAGTCTGGTAACCGCTGAAACCGTTACGTAAGCAAACATTTATACAATGTTTCGATTTTGAAAATATTAAAATTGAGCACTGTCGCTCACCGGTGGGCAGTAATATAATAATTATTTGCGTTATATATTATTATTTGTTATATTATTTATATTATTTGCGTTATGCGCTTTCCAATCATTTCATAATGAATACGGAATATATTAAAATTATGCATCAAATCGTCCACCGGTGGGCGGCAACGCTGATGCTGGAACTGCAACGCCGCCCACCAGCGGCCGATATAAACATATCTAGACTTTCTGGACTTGACGATGTAGCTAGAGAAAGTTTTCAATACGTAGAGTACTTCAAAAAATACGTCAAACATTTATCTTTATATTGATGATATTGGTGAGCTTAGTACAGATAAAGTAGTTGAAGGTATTTTATTTTTACAATAAACTGCAAACGTTTGTGACACTGAAGGCAGTCTCAGTCACCAGACTTATCTTCTTCCTTCTTCGTTGAGGTAACGGTGAGGACGTATTCCAGCTTGCGTTTCCAATAAATACGTCTCCAACTCCAGTTTGTAACTCTGACGGTCAATCAGCCTATTCAGTTTGGACTTTGTCTCATCATCTCCTAAGTAGATAGTTTCCGCTTCTAAAAGGAAAAACGGCAAGATACTACAAATGTGACAAGGTTTTGCAATATTGACTGAAAAACCAGCATATATACACAATATTCGATGCAGTAGGTTGCGTCGATATTGAGTAAAGCAAAGTAATATTAATAATAATAAAATTTCGATTATCATGTCCTATTTAGTTTCCATTAATTAATTGATTAATTAAACTAATTAAACTGAGTAAACAATTAAAATGCTGAGAGGGGGATAGTTTGTCTACTGGTTTTGAAGCGCATTGGCGAATGGAGGTTCACCGACTGACCCCACTCATACACTCGACCTGAAAGTTACCAGATCTTTGTATTGCTTAGGCTTCAAACTATTTAGTAGCAAATCTAGAAACCCAAGTATGTTATTGTGTGTATTACCAATGTGCATACACAGCAGCACCAAAGAAAAGACAGAGATGCATAAGTAAGAAAAGCGATTATTTTGACTTCCTTGTAAGCTAAACTAGTAGTTCGGGACACAAATAAGAACGGCACTAACATTCACGGCTGCGTTAGCTGTTTATATGGCAGAAATCCGTTTGAATTCTGTTCCAATGTGGGACTGTTCCCCGCTGATAAAGAATTCTGCACCATTTTTCAATAAAATACAGCCGTCAACATTTGAAATTGTCATGCAACCGTGTAAGATGAAGTTAGCTGAAGCTTCCAAATAAATTGATTTAACTTGAGATGCACCTGCAATGCAAATAGCATTTATCGAATCAACTAATATTCAAGCAATGATCTTTTAAAAGGCTAACCCCCGCCCACTTCGGGCCGGCCAGACTCGGTACAGATGTAATCTGGTTCGACAAAGGCTGTGGGCTGAAGGCTGAACCGCTCTACTCTAGGACATCTCTGAGACCTTTCGGACATGAAGTGCTTTTCTAGGCAGCCAATTCTGCCTTTCATGCCAAGCTTCAATAGATTTTGCAATTGACAATTTACAGTGCTTGGAGTGTTATTATTTAACTGATTAGCGTTAACGGTATCATACATTGGCAATGAACTTGGCTCTAACCTACTCAACGTTCAAGTTTACTGCGCGGGGGGGGTCAAATTTTTAGTTTTGCACGATGCTTCCTACAAGACATTGTTTCTGTCACACATCTTTGAAGCTATGTTCTTGTGAACTTTTAGAACATTTATGAATTTTTGGTTTTACTTAATAACAAGAATTTCATTCTTTACTCCAGCTATTCTTTACCCCCCCTCCAATTTTAACATTTAACACTTTAACATTCGTGTTGTTATTCAAGCTACAATTAGTTTTCGAAAGTTGAAGCTTTAGATTTATATTTAGATTAGATTAAGCAATCTCTGAACAAACGATTTAAATTAAATGGAGCTAAACTATACTTGGAGAATGCAGAAATTCGTCGAGTGTGGTCATGTCAAATCCTACCGTCAGATACCCTAGCCAACTACAGAATGAAAAGGCAAAAACTAAAGAGTTACGCGAATTTATTATTATTTTCACACAGAAAAACTATACAAAAGAGAATAAACTAAACTCCACTACAAAGTAATTTTAGGCACCAGAATTACTTCAAACGTAAAAAGGCAAAACAAAACTCACTTCACAAAAGAATGTCAAATTTACCCAAAAAAATCCCGCCGAATCACTAAAGCGTAAATTTGACAAAAGACTCCAACAAGAACTCAAATCCAACTAACTGTTACTCGCTCATTTTTTGAGAGAAGGAGACATTTAGCTAAGTCCGCCTTGGACTATACAGAACAGTACAATATAGATTGTCTATTCATGAACTTAACATCACATTTGATAATTTTGAACTAGTCAAAAATGATTGAAATAATTCCACACTAGATAGGTTTCGGACAACTCCAATATAACTCACCAAATAACCCATTTTCGAAAGGTGGCAGCGTCACCCGAGACAGTACCCATTTTTAAACTTGTAATAAAAATTTATAAAAATTATTTAGAAAGCCTGCTATTATTTATTACAGCAAAAATAATTTGTGTTAGTATAGGCAACGCGGAAAAACTTAAGCATCATCAATGTCAGCTTTATTTGCTCTAATAAGCAAAAGTTTCAGTCTTAGAGAAAGAGTGACTTTAAAGCAAGATTGTACTAATTGCATTCTGCTGGGTAGAGTGCTTCAAAATCTTTTTCCAAATATTACTGCTATCAGTCTTTTGTTTTGATCAAGCTGATAGTGACTAATCTCAAATCTCAATGGAATATTGTCTTCAAGACATTTTGTCGAAACATTCGTCAAAGATTATGTATGCGTTACGGTCGAATGCGAAGTAAGTCGGGCATTTACATAAGTTCCCGGGCAAATAGATAATTTACGCATGTGCCCGGGCAGATAGCGAAACACTATTCAAATTCCCACAATTGTCGCTATTTGCCCGGGCAAATAATCGATGTCCGAAATTAATGTCGGGCAAATGCATGAACTCATTTTTACAATAGGTTTCTTTACACTATATATTATAAATCCTAAAAGACTTTTAAATAATGCTTAAGCCAGAATTTCGAGATTTTAAAGCAAATTGTAGGGTTGCTTGTTAATGTTTTGCTTAAAAGAAAAAATCCTAAATTATTTCACCAAGATTTCGTCATTTCGGAAAATTTCGGGATATCAAAATACGCTGACCCTTGTTTAAGGTGGTGATTCCTTTTGGGCACATATTGTTATTTGGCGGCGTCAATCAAAGATGAAATTTGATGAAACTTTCCGAAATAAGTTCTTTTAGCGTTCTAACACCCTCCGCGCAATCCCGATTCAAAAATTCGAGATTTCCGGTCAGAGTGGTTTTTCTCAATTTCTGAACGGTTGGCAGCCGCTATACAGTTATGACTATATTCATTCGAAAGATCTCACTGAGCTTCACATTTTTGCTTTTTAAAGCAAGTTTCTAGCTTTTCTCTACCGTGAGATATAGCCGATTTTCTTGTTTTGGCGTCGAAAACTTGTCATTTTTGCAGAAATCAAATAATTCGACATTTCTTGAGCTACACAAGCCGTTAAATCAAACTAAGGGCGTCGATCTGAAGGTCTCACAGGGACAAATTATCCGACGCATGATCGTCTTCCAATTGCTATCCTGTAGGCTGTTATCATAAAAAATGTAGTTTTTGCAAAAACACGACCAATTTTTTCCAAAGATTGTGAAGCATTCATCATGCAAGCTGGAGGGCTGCTACTGAACAAATGTGTTCTGCACAAATATAGCCAGGGACGTTTTTTTTAGTTGCCCCGATTATTGCTTTCTTCCTAAAGTAATCGCTGGACAAATTTGGAAAAAGTGGGCAAAATACAGGTTACGTACACATTTCAACTTATTTCTCTATAACGAAGAGAGATTTCACAATAAGTAAAAAATGGTCCCCAGCTATTTGATTGAGGTATCGAATGACATAACCGGTGTCTCGCGAAAAAAATTTACTTCAGTCTGCAAAAATTCTGGAAAATTATACTTCTTCTAAAATGTGTTAACAATATTTTAGAAAAGCAACATTAGTTTCGTGGCATGCATTAAAACGAGAAAATGGCAAGCTACATTTTGATATAAAAATGGCTTCTTAACTCCAAGTAATGAATGAGTAATAATGGTGCAAACTGTATGTGACCAAAGGGAATCACCACCTTAAGCAATTTTGAGTATACACATCTTTGGAAGTTAAAGTTATTCTATTTTTAACAATTTTTCACAGCTTATGTTTTAAATACAGCGATCTTATTGCAAACGCAAAATACTTGGGTAGCGTTTTTAAGTATAAATGATTTGGACTAAAAGTCACTGGCAAAGCAGGAAGCTTTTTGGAAATTTAGTCTTGAACCTTTTTGCGCAATAGTCATACTCCCTGTAGCAAAATTTTTTACTACTCCTGGGAAGTAAAGTTCGGGACCCTCTATTGATATGATACTACCAAGGGGTCAGGGAGATATACTGTCTTTATTGGACTCCTGTGGCAGGAGCAAAAGGAGGGTAGCCTCAAAATATTTCGAATTGGTTTGCTTAAATTTGGGAGAAAGCTTGTTCATGAGGCATAAATTAACGTAAGCGTAACATAACAGATTTTGAATTTGTTAAAGTCTGAAAACTTTCAAACTTTCTGACTCTTGAATAAGGAATTCCTGCATTTCAGTTCTCCGCTTAATTCCGCTCAAGTTTATGGATTGTTTTACCAATGTTAAATTCCCAATAAGAATGGATTACATATCACTGCTTGCCATATAAAATGGTTCGGTAGTGTACTAAAATCTCCCCATCTTTTCCAAGTTTTACACAATTAAAGTACATACGGTACTTTACCTAATGTTCAACCGATTACATCGAAGTTTAGCAGTCATGTCAACTCATTGACTCAGTCGATACTTCGTCTGCCCGGTCGTAGCTACCACATTCAAAAAGTGTTAAGGTAGATGTGAGCTGTCTTGTCCTTAGGCTAGATATAAATTCTTATCACTTGTAAAGTGTTGGGGGACATTAACATTATGTGGACACGACACGATTAAGTTAACGAGTGTATTGGTAGCCGCAACAAATCGATTTTAAGTGAAACTGAGTTTGGGTATGGGTTTAGTGAAAGTTTGCCACGTTAAATTTACAACCGTTTTTGTGAATTTGAATAACTTTGCACACTTCCACGAAGAAGGAATTGTGGACGTTTCAAAACAAAGTGCGAAGTGCGACACAATCCAAAAGTGCGAAAATTGCATTGTTACCGTACAT
>JASAND010009877.1:0-18043 GCA_030248195.1 Trissonchulus latispiculum
GCCGCCACATGCATAGGACAAAATTGGCTTAGTTATACTCAATCCATACATCGTCCAAATGCACATTTTATGAATGCCTATTAGCCGGACTTTATTGCTTTCAGCTAGAGATTTGGCCAAAAAACCATTTTGGCAAAACTGCGATTATTTTGTTTCGAACATCGATTTCTCAAAAACTACTCGACGGATTCCGGAGATTTTCGGCAGAATCGAAATTCGCACTTCTGCGGAGGGACGTTTTTCTTGGTTTGGGCTAAAACATATTGAGTAGCAAGAAAACTCAATGCGAAGTTAAGAAATTTCGTGTTACTGTGCATTTGGCCGATTTTCTCGACCGTTAAGACCTGCTGAGCCAAATCCAAGAAAACGTCCCTCGGCCCATATGTCCTTCATATCATGGCACAAAAAGAACTTTTGGCCGATTCTTCAGTTTTGAGAAATCGATGTTCAAAAACTTTTGGTCTATATTCATCCTGTTAGATGTCAGCTTGTCAGAAAATTTCTGCTATTTTCTTGCTAATTTTGCCAGTTCTGTAAGCTCATGTGAATGTCCAGATAATAAGCTTTAAAACGATGTATAAAGCTCCTTGCAACTCCCAAAATTGCGAAAGTTATAGCGTTTCAAAAAATCATCACAAAAGCACTGCACAAAAGGAAACCAGCACCTTAAGCTTCAGTGTCAATTCCAGTGGCTGTATCTTGATTTTCACATTTAGTTTCTTTTAATTACATATATATCAGTTTCATCGCCATATTTCTCATTTTGGGTCTAAATTTGTTCAGTTTCAGCGGAAACTAGATTTTTAGTTTCAACTTTGGTCACTAGCTAAAAAAGACAATATGAACGGCAACTCTGTGAATCGAAACTACAAAATCCAGCTTTTGGAAATTCTAAATTTTTTACAAAAAATTATATATTTCAAGACCAATTTTTGAGCGTGGAACCGGCCGGTTCCAAATCCTACCGGTTCCGGTTCCGGTTCTACAAATCCTTCCGGTTCCGGTTCCAACCGGTTCTAATGGAACCGGCCCCACCTCTACTTACGACGTCATCATAAGAGGACGAGCCAATATCCGCTGCAAGGGCTGTAAGAAGTATCGAAGCGCCCGGTCTGGACGTGCTGCAATTCAAAATCAGCAAGCGGAGTCGGGTATTGCTCCGTATATATACGTTCTTCGCCCAACCGCTGGGTTTACTTTAGTGTGGGGGGGGCGGGAGGGCGCTTCCCCACTTTTCGGGTCCCCCCACTCGGCCACCCCCAATTTTTTGGGCTTCCCCCCACTCGGCCCAACGTGCCTAGGAATTGCCAAATTTTAGGATCTTTGGACAAAATGTTCAAAAATTTTCCGGCTTTGCCGCAGTTTCTTGGTCAAAAATCGTCTATTTTGGTACTGAAACTTAATTTCTGAGCACTTTTTAGCTTAGTCAAAGCAGTATAATGTGGAAAACAAGCTGTTTATACTGCATTTTTTTAGCACTTTTGGCCCATTTTATTCCACCACTTTTCGAACTCCCCCCACTAGTGGGAGCCCCCCACACACTCTTCCGTCCCACTTTTCGCCTAAAATAAACTCGCACCCGGATATCAATGATCATCATCTACTGTTTTGCAAAGCAACAACAAAACTGTGGAATTGTTACGTTCTTCGACCGAAACAATTTCTGACTGGTACAATTACTGCCGGCCGTGAAGTCTGCGTTGTGACCATGAGCACGGCACCTCCTCCTGGAGAAATTTTTCAGATCGATGAGTGCTGCCTCCGTGGTACGAAAATACAAAAGGGGTCGCCTGATGACTGGAAATACAGTTCCACGAGCCAGACAGAACTATGGAAATCACGTGGTTGGTCCCTGGGTATTTTGGATGGTGTGGAAGGTTTGCCTGTTTGGCAAAAATTTGAGCCCCACAAAATCCTGGGAGGGCGCAATTTCGGGGGTAAGGGATTTTTAGGGGGAAGTCAATTTTGGGGGCTCAACTCGAGAACCACCCCTGTAAGAAAACCCTGATATATATATATATATATATATACATATACATATATATATATATATATCTATATATATTGTATATATATATATATATATATATATATATATATATATATATATATATATATCAGTGGCGCAGCCAGGACATTGTGACGGGACATGCGGCAGAAGCGCATCGCACCCAGAATTTTGAAAAGGGGGGGTTGAGTCTGAAAAGTTTTGCTTTCGTCAGCCGTTGGAGGTGGGGTAGCATATATACAAAACTTTGTAACACACAATTCCGTGTTTCTACGGTATATACAAGTAGGCGAGATTTTGTGTATCACTACCGCGTTAAAAATAGGTATACAGATGCGCGGGTTGTTTTTAGCACAACTGCATCAAAATATATTAGTTTTTGTATTAAAATTGAGGTCATATGGTTATTTGAAAATGTTGTATCTTTAACACATAAACATAGGCAAATTTTGGAAATTTTTTAAAATTGTTTATTTTTGGCAGTTTAAGCATCCTATCGTGTAGAAAACGTGTTTTTCTTGTATTTAGAGCCAAACTAGACCCATTTTAAGGCAAAAATAAGCATTTTTGGTCAAAATTGAAATTTTGGCTTGAAATGGCACCGTGTCCGATTTAGACCCCCTGGACCACCCATAACAGTACGAACCCAGGTAAAACCTATACCAATTTAATCTATAGGCTCTATTAAACAAATGTATGTATTGGTTTGACCTTTCCGGTCAATGGTTAGAAAAAAATTTAATTTTGAAAAGTGGGTTTTTTCCCGCCGTGGGTTTTTTTCCCGCCAACTCCAGGTCACCCCAAGGTCGCACCGGAGGGGTCAGAGCAGTGTGACATATATCATCATGAAGCGCAACAGATGCCTTACAGGTACATATAATCCGCTTTGGTCAAAGTCTTTCCAGTAGTTCAGGGTGGCCCGGCAAAGTTTGCCAAATTTCGGCACTTGGTCGGACCAAAATTTTCAAAAATTTCAAAGTCCCAAAAAATTTGCAGGGAAGCAGTGGGAGCAACCATAATACACCCTCCAGGGTTATTTTGGATGCTCTTCAAGATAGGCTATTAAAATCCTAGATAGCTCATACCGGTAAGCCCACACTGGGGGTGGGTTTTTTTCCCGCATTGGCGAGTGGGTTTTTTTCCCGCCTGACTATATAGCTGTAAAACATCGTATAAATTTTGTATAATTGTCAAGCCCATTCGTATAAACTACTTGTAATTTTTGTATATACGATCAAGAAAATATCGTATAAAATACTTCGCATTATATATGCGAAATAATTTTGACACAGTTCCTTACCACTCTGCCATCGCGGCACAAATTATGAAATTGTTTAATTGTGAAGAGCTTAGGTATATATATAGGTAGGTAGGTAGGTATAGTTACTTCCCGCCCGCTAGCCGGTGAGCTTTCGCGAAGCCCCACAAAGGAGACATTTACAGAAAACTGTAAATATATGTGAAGAGCATAAAGATCAAATTAGAAGTTAGTTAGAAGAGTTAGAAAAAATGGCTCAGGCACGAAAAAGGACCTTTTCCACTGTATCGCCAATTTGTCTAGTTTGGTGGTTACTGGGTTTTCCAAATTTTACATTTTTCTAGGATGCTGCATACTGGCTTATTTTTAGGCCAAAATTTATGGGGGGTGCGATATGGGGGGGGCTCAAAGTCCCCCCATCGATGGGGGCTCACCAAAAATGGGGGGCATATTTTTGACAAAACATTTTGCAAATTTTAACGTATTTTGCGCATAAACTGCCAAAAAGCGCTAAAAATGACTAATTTTAGGTGTTTTTTAAGCTAAAATAACGAAAATTTCGCTAAAACTCCGGCGACGCCGGAAGAATTTTAGAAATTTTAGGGGTAAAAATGGTAAAATTTGGCTATTTTCTGGGTTATGGGGGGAGGTCGATGGGGCGGCTTTTCATGGGGGGAACCTCGAATGGGGGGGGAGGTCGCCGAGTGTGGGGGGCCCCCACCCCCCCCCCCCCTCCAGTAATAATAAGCCAGCATGAGGGTCAGGGATTTCAAAAATTCAAAATTTTTTAAAATTACAATGTTTAGATAATTAAAGTTAAAAATTTATTTAATTTAAAATTAAAGTTTTCCGATAGACTTTATCATAATGAGGAGTGTTTCCCTTCTTGCACAAGTCTTACTGTGTTTCGTACAGCCCTCTGTAAGTGTACAGGTCAAAGGGAAAATGTCGCCCACAATACCAGAGTATTTTTAGAAATTTTTCCCGGGGGATTTTCGGAGGGGTGCAAAACTGAGCAAAAATGGTATATATTTTGCATGATGAAACGCAAAAAGTTCTCACAAATGCCAGGCTTAAAGCTAAAAATAGCTTTTTTACGAAAACATGTCCTTCGAAGCCGGGAAATTTTTAAAAATTTGCCTATTTTGGCAGAAGTTTGGGCCTCCAAACAATCCTGGGAGGGAGCAAAAATCCCGGAAGGGGCGATTTCGGGGGGGGGGCAGAAAAAATACCCTGCAATACTAACACGCATCGTTACAGTAAACTAAATCTGCACAGTTAGAGACGCTACGCAAACAGCAGGGTGAATTTTCAGATATTTGAATAAGAAGGAAAATACTCACTACAGGAAGCATTTCAGATATATATTTGAGCAAGAAGGAAAATACTCATTATGTTCGCTTCTAACGAAAAAATTGAAATTTTTGAAACCCTGACCTTCCGGTAGCAATTAGCATCTTAGTAAACTACGAAAACACCCAGTAACCACCAAGCCAGCCAACTTTGTTTGGAAAGCACATTTTGGACAGGATCCCCAAATGTAAAATGTAAATAGAAAGCGCCGCAGGCGCAGCAAAATTTTTAAATTGATAAATTAATGTCGACGGCGCGAAACTTTTCTTTTAGTTCATGCGCTGCTTTCTTGGGATTCATTTGTCTTGCCTCCGAATATATATATATATATATATATATATATATATATATATATATATATATATATATATATATATATATATATTAGGGATCGACCGGAATTCCGGTTCCGGTACTTTTTGGTTCCGGTTCCGGTTCCGGTTTTTGAAAACGTACCGGAACCGGAACCAATTTTAGCCTATTATCAAAAGCAAAATTTTATCAAACTTCTTTAAAACTTTCTAAAAAACTGCGATTCTCTTATAACCAGAATATGACTTATTCAAAAATTTTCGCCTGCGGCGCTATTACATTACCTAGAATGTTTAGAATTTGTAATCGTAATGTCTGATGTACGTAACCTTGTTATGAATTTTAATATATTATAAAACAAAAATATATAATACTTAATAACTCAGATTAGATAGCACAAGACCGCCGATATATACTTTTAAATTTAAGTAGTGGTAAAGATAACTAATGCTGAGTTGAAATTATTGAAGCCTTGGTGTCGACCTATGCTATTTTAAAATTATAGAGTACGCTGTTGTATAATCAAATGTCAGTTTTAGCTTAAATTTAATCTTTTTAATTGTTTAAATAGAGACTGGACTTTAAATATGGACTAAGTTTATTGCTGTTTGTTTAGTAATTAATCCAGTGCGCAGATCAACAGAATTACTAAAAAATTATGGATGGAACAAATAGCAAGAGGGTTCTTAAAAATCTGTTCAAGAAACATCATTTAAAATTTTAAAATCCTGATGAAGCTAGCCAAAAGGAAGAAATTTCGTTTAATTCGAGTTGGAGAAATTGTACATTTCGACTTTCTTTGAAACTTGTGAAAAATGCTTTTGGCTTATATGTCTAATGGATGAAAATTTTTATATATATATATATATATATATATATATATATATATATATATATATATATATATATATATATATATATATTTCAACCATGCCCCAACATTTGCATTTTAATCAGAAAACTAAATAACAAAGTAATTATACTGAGATATAATAACAAGCTATGGAATTAAAAGCTGATGTTCTAAACAAGTCTAATTTTGTATATAGCTGCTGTTACCTAAGTTCACAGCCAGATTAGATTTTACAATACGGAATTTGTACAAGAACAGTAATTTTCAGAAAAATTTTAATTTTGTCTGAAATACATAGAAAATAAAAGTAAAGTAAAATGGTAATAGACATACATTAACATAGGGTCGGGTCCTGGGGGGGCTTGTCCCCGAAAAATTTTGAGGGGGCTTGTACCTTGAACAAAAATTTTCAGGGGGGGCTTGTACCTCAAGAAAAAATTTTTAAAATTTTTCGAAAAATTAGCGCTAATTTTATTGAAATTTGCAATTTTTTGCCAAACTTTGCAAAAAATCTTCAATTTTTGGTAAAAATTTCAAAATTTTGCGCGATTTTCCCGAAAAATTAAACAGTTTAGTTAAAAAATTCCGGCGAAGCCGGAAATTTTTTGAAATTTTACTGTAAAAACTAATTTTTTCCGGCTGTTTTTCGTTACCCCTTGGCCATTTTTTCGTTACCCCTTGGCCATTTTTTCGTTACCCCTTGTCCCCGACGGCGATAGGGCTTGTACCTTGTCGGGGTTGGGTGGGGGGGGCTTGGACCCCCCCCCCGCGTTAACCTATGGAAATAGATATCTTTTGTTTTCTAAAAATGTAAATGGCATCATTATATTTTATTTTGCGTTTTGAAAATGCTGCAACTTTTCCTAGAGCTCTAGTAAAGTTATATAAACTTTTTGATTATGACTAGAAATTATCAGACAAGCCAGATAAAAACTAAACATGTTTCTGACTTATTTTGCCGAACGCTGTAAGAGCAGTTTCTGGTGCTTGCAAAAATTTCGTGGAATCAGTTTCTGTTTACTTATTTAGCTTAATTCAAAATTCAGCTTAACTAATTAAGAAATTAAATTTTATTTGCCAGTAAATCTGCTTTAAAAGTCAACTTGCATTCGAGAAAATGATTCATCGAAATTCGTATATATATATAATGTAAAATACAGATCGAATAATATATTTATATATAGCATATTCATACCGTATTCATATTCATATAGCATATGTATAAATAACTTTAAATTTTAGTTTTAAAGCTATGTATATATGTAGTAAAGTTTAACTATGCTATAAGACAAAAATCTCTTAATAAATTGCCAATTTCATGTTCATGCATTGAAATAACTATATAAAATATAATTCAAACGTTATTAAAATGTTCTAGTAACTACAATAAAGCAAAAAATTCTACAAAAATTGTCCAAAACGTCAGAAAAAATTTTCGATTTTTGTAGTGTTAAAGAGCTGGTTCCGGTTCCGGCTTTTTAAAGCCAGTTCCGGTTCCGGTTCCGGTTTTTTGCAGTTCCGGTCGATCCCTAATATATATACATATATATATAAGCGGTCCCCCCTATCACGGATGCATGCAGTCATCAGTTGAAGTGACATTCCTGGCTCTACGGTTGACAATCCGTGGATGAGCGAGCACCGGCGCCCCATACCATGTTTCTGTCAAGGTACGTAAGTTATATATCGGTTGCGTCCGCATATACGTACGAAATCAGTAGTGCATATGTACATTTATATATATAAGTGCGCACGTACATATATATATATATATATATATATATATATATATATATATATATATATATATATATATATATATATATATATATATATATATATATATATATATATATATATATATCTATATACATATATAGTTAGAAGAGACCGTGCTACATATATGCATACTTTTCCACAATCTATACTCCAATGCATATATTATTAAACAAACGAAAGGGCACTTTTAAACAGAAAAGGAGGACGGGGGACACGTCTACATAAGTTCCACCGCCTACATAGTCTCATGTACGTACATGGAAGCTTGAGCCAAAGCCAGATCTTTTATGCATATAGTAGACCTCTTTAAATCTTAACCTTTCCTCATTCAAGGAAACAACGTACAGCAAGCAAGCAAGGAAACTGAAGGAAAACCCCATCCATTTCAAGCCGCTAAAATATGCACTAGATAACAGAAAACCTAACATACATCCACATCATGGGAAAAGTGACAAGGGCGGGGAAAAATGTAGTGTGTGTATACTGCAAGTATATACTCCAGACCACGTAAAGAATTTACGTATGACATCATTCATAGTGACCAACAGCAATACCAACACCGTGAGGACCCCATCTACGTTCATAGATAAATAGACTTGTGTATACATATATATACATGTATACACCCTACATAATATGGGTATAAAGGCCCCCTGGAGACCGTGCTGGCCTGGTGCCAGCTAATTAGAGGTCCGGCGGTGGTAAAAATGTTACCATCGTAAACAACTCGAGTAGTACTACAAGTACCACCATACTTTTGGTTCGAATTCGAAACTTCAATTTTGCACTGAGCGATAGTTACCGTGCGTTTGTTTTTTTTCTCGGTGAATAACGCTTATTGGAAATGCATTTTACGGCTAAGTGTTGGAACGATGTGGGCATTTTGGCACCATACTACTATTATATGTTGGTAGACAGGATCCCCCCATGCTACCTTTTTTTGGTCATTTTGGCACCTGGCCAATTTTAGCTCTGTGCCAAGGTCCCAAAGTCGGACTTTCGCTATTTTTCGCAAATTTTGGTCGCACTTTTCTAGAACTGGGTAGAAGCTGGAGAGGTCTAGTATCTTTTGTTGAAAATTACCAGTAGGGGTGCATAAAGTAACGAGGGGGATTTTTTAATTTTGCTCCCTAGCTTTCTCTTTTTTTTAATTAAACCCGAGTAAATCACGCTGGGTTCGTATTGGTTTTTAGTTTATTACAGCAGCGTGATTTTCTCCGCGGCCGCCCAACCCCGATGCCGCGTCCACATACAACCGTGTATTACATCTACCACGGAAAAGCTGGTGCTTGCAAGCGGCCAAGCCGTGGTAGGGTTCGTAGTCATTTATATATACGTGCCGTATGTATAAAAGTATTATACATACATAGTATATATAATTATTGAAACGCTGGAAGTTAGGTGGCCATGGAATTTGAGTCACTGTCAAAGCAAGAATTTTGAAATTACAAAGTCAAGTGATTTTACTCTGACATAAAATTTGGCATGCAAGGGACTATTGTCCCTGTAGTGCACGCCCTCGCATAAACTTTTGAAGCTGCGGTTCAAATTTCAACAACTTTTGCTTAAAAACACTTAAAACACTTAAATACACGTTTGCTAGAAATGGCCTTAAAAGTCACTAAAAATGGCGTTTTTCGGCCTTGGGGTGGTGCCCATATATAGTAAATCGGGGTCGCTGAAAATGATGAGCATACTGCCGATACCGCCCGAAGTGACCGCTGGTCAGCATGGCTCCCGTGGTTCCTCGCCCAGGGTCAAACTTGGGAAAACTCCCTCTAAACAGCGTTTTTCGGCGTTTTGGTCGGGGGCATATATAGTAAATCGACTACGCTCGTTTCAATGGGCATATCGCCGAAACCGACGGAAGTGACCACTGGTCACTACAGCCTATGGGGCATATTGACCACTGGTCAAACGGCCTAAAACTGCGTTTTTCGGTGTTTTGCTCGGTGGTATATATAGTAAATCGACTACGCTCGTTTCAATGGGCATATCGCCGAAACCGACGGAACTGACCACTGGTCACTACAACCTATGGGGCCTCTTGACCACTGGTCAAACCCCGTAAAACGGCGTTTTTCGGCGTTTTGCTCGGGAGCATATATAGTAAATCGACTACGCTCGTTTCAATGGGCATATCGCCGAAACCGACGGAACTGACCACTGGTCACTACAGCCTATGGGGCCTATTGACCACTGGTCAAACCCCGTAAAACTGCGTTTTTCGGCGTTTTGGTCGGGGGCATATATAGTAAATCGACTACGCTCGTTTCAATGGGCATATAGCCGAAACCGACGGAACTGACCACTGGTCACTACAGCCTATGGGGCCTATTGACCACTGGTCAAACCCCGTAAAACTGCGTTTTTCGGCGTTTTGGTCGGGGGCATATATAGTAAATCGACTACGCTCGTTTCAATGGGCATATAGCCGAAACCGACGGAACTGACGGTCACTACAGCCTATGGGGCCTATTGACCACTGGTCAAACGGCCTAAAACTACGTTTTTCGGCGTTTTGGTCGGGGAAATTGTATAGTAAATCGACCACGCTCGTTTTAATGGGCATATCGCCGAAACCGAGAGAAGTGACCACTGGTCACTACGGCCTGGGAGCCCTATTGACCACTGGTGAAACGGCCTAAAACAGCGTTTTTCGGCGTTTTGTTGGGGGCATATATTGTACATCGACTACGCTCGTTTAGCATGGCACTGTTCAAGCCCCTTGTATCCATTACCGCATTGCTGGAAAGGGATCCTTTAAAATGATAGAAGGACAAGAAATAAAAATGCTCCTCTGGAGCATGAAAAAGTAATATGGGTGATGGTGGGGTTGTAAAATGAAAAGAGGACTAGTCTTTAAAATGCTTAATATGGGGCTAGGGTAAAAAATAGAAGAGGACTAGGTTGTGAGCGAATTAATATGGGCACAGCTGCGCCGAACAACCCATATTTGCGGGATTTCACGTTTCGTCTTAGCTTAGAGCCATCAATGTCAATCAATAAAAAATTTAAGCAGTTGAATACTCATCGAATATAGCTGTTTGCATGTACTGTTAGACTAGCTGCTAGGAATATATACGTAAATTATTATCATTTTGTTGTGTTGAAATACCGCAGGCTCTACTACTAGGAGAGGTCTAAGGATATGATGCTAAAGCTATTGGTCCAAGTCAGGAGGAAATAGAAGATCGTGGGAGAGTCCTAAATTATTCTTGAATATAAATTTTCCGTATAAATGGATACATAAAATGCGCTAATTAGTATGAAGCACTTATCGAAGAACACGTTTGCAAAAATAAAAGTTCGAATAAACTCGAGCACATACCGTAGCTGTAGGTTATTTATGAACTATAAACCAAATGTATCGTGGATATGCATAATAATTTACATTTACAAACCGTGAATATGGGTTGTTCGGCGAAGCTGTGCCCATATTAATTCGCTCACAACCTAGTCCTCTTCTATTTTTTAACCTAGCCCCATATTAAGCATTTTAAAGACTAGTCCTCTTTTCATTTTACAACCCCACCATCACCCATATTACTTTTTCATGCTCCAGAAGAGGAGCATTTTTATTTCTTGTATATATATATATATATATATATATATATATATATATATATATATATATATATATATATATATATATATGGTCCCCGACCACCGACAAAGTTTTTAGACCAGCCAAGAACAGAGAGATTAACAATTGACCAATCATCCATACACGCTGGATAGAGAATCACTGTCTAAGATGTGTCAACTGTTAGACACATGCATACATAGACTTTCTGAGAAATTCTAGGATTCAGTGAAGCTTAAACGATTCGGAGCCCTCATTTTCCAGTTTATATATACGTATATACATAAATAGGTCCCTTTCATATTTGTAAGTCTACGCATACAGACGGGAAGCACATGTTAAAACTTCTGTTCCTAAAACTTCCAATAAAGACATTCACACGAATTAAGAAAAGACTGTGTTATGCAGGCATTGTTCATGAAAGATAAGCAAAGGTATGTGCGGATACTCCTGTCAGCTAAGCTAAGTTTTCTACAAAATCCCGCAGGTGGGACTGCACGGAAATAGAGGCACTGTGGCCAGGACCTGAGACTTAGGGTATCCAAATCAGAAGTTCTCAAAGTTTTGGAAAATTGGCATTTGGTACTTCCCTTACCTTCTGGGCTTATTCTGGGGGAAGGCATAAACAGTCTTGCCCCCAAAACTAGATTGTGCCCCTTTTGTATATATACCAAATTTTGCCCTAGAAAAATTCGCTCAGATGCCAAATTTTGAAAAGTTTTCCGGCTTTGATAGAGACTCTCTCTCTCTCTAGTTGCAGGCTCATCGCATGGCATATGAGTCAGGACCACCGGCTAGGCCAGAAGTCCCGCCACCTCCAAAAACCCAGCCACATGGCGGGGTTCCCTGACCAGGATATCCAGGGAGGGGGCCGTTCCCAGGGTTTGCAGTCTGTAGGTAGCAAGGGCCGGGCACCTGATGATTAAGTGGTGAAGGTCTTCGTCCTCTTCACCACATCTTGGGCAGAGTGGAGAGTCCTCCTTCCCAATCCGGAAACGGTAGGCTGCAAGTAAACTACAGTGCCCACTTGATCTGAGTTGGGAGAGGATATGTTTCTGCTTTTTTGTGAGGCCACTTTCCCTCTCTTCACTGACGGGCTGCAGGGTAGGATTGATTTCCTTGATGAGTGCATGTTCGATGCCGGTTCTCCAGCCTTCATTGGTCCTGCGGTTCACATAGGCCCGTAGAGTGGCCACATCCACAGGGGCAGCTTGTTGGTCCATGGTCGCAGCTTCTTTGGCGGCGAAATCGGCTAGTTCATTTCCCTCGATTCCGCTGTGTCCAGGGACCCACTGGAATGAAACTTTTCCATCCAGTTGGAATAACAATTCCCAGACGTTGGCCTCCAGTTCACCAGTTGATCTCCCAGGGCCGCCCTGGAGCTTCTGTAGGGCAGATTTTGAATCAGTCAGGATGGTCACGGTTGGACGAGACCGAGACCGAGAACGAGACCGAGACCAGGGTACCGAGACCGAGACTGGCCAAGTCTCGGCTTTTGGGCGAGACCGAGGCCGAGACCAAGACTAGCAATTTTTAGCTTTAACTTAATTTTTTCAGTTTTTGAGGCTTAGGCCCAGTATTTTCGGACTTTAACACATAAACCTACTGTTTTCGGACCTCATTAGTTAATTTTCTTTACACTAATTCAAAAATTTCGCTGAAATTTGATGTTTTCAAAAAATTTCCGGTCTCGGTCCGAGACCGAGACTTTTGGATGAGCGAGAAACCGAGACCGAGACCGAGACTGGTCAAGTCTCGGCTTTTGGGCGAGACCGAGACCGAGACTCCCAACCCTGTAGTGGTGGAGCCATTGTATCTTCCAGTGATCGTTCATGGTACCAGTCCAGTACCATAGTTATCGCCTTCATTTCTGCCCGACAGCTCGAGCACAGCTGTCCAGCTGGTTTCTTCAGCCGCACATGCGATCCATCGGTCAGTACTATGTGGGCACCAGATCCTCCGTTTTTGACCCCTCCGTGTGCAGATCCATCTGAGTACGCCAAAAATGGATGCTCTCTCCCTCTCCAATGGATGCTGCCTTTCTGTGATGGAGAGGATCCCCGGGTGCCCTGGAACCCTATTCAGGTCCCCGGTTGGTCCCAATTGGTATCCCCCTACAGGCCCTCCGGTCCAGCTTCAAGCTGGTGGGAAAAGCCCTTGGCCCCCATACCACGGAGGAACCCCCAATATTTGATAGAGACTTCTCCTCATTTTTTAACTTTGACCACTAAATCTGCCTATTTTTGAGATAAAAATTAACTTTTACAATGTATGCGAAAATAGCGTTGCCGTTATATTTAGCATATTTTTCGAAAAGCTTTCGAGCCCACCAAATTCCTTGCCGCCCCGAAATTTTCGGCGGAGGGAGGGGTAAGAAGTAACCCAAGAAAAAATCAATATAAAGCCCAGACGTTGTATATATATATATTTCACGGCAGTTAAACTTTCTCAAAAATTAAGAGGTATATATTTCTGCATCAAATATTCAAACAGTTTCTTATCATATATTTAAAAAACAATTTTGTAGAACCCACACAAAAACTGTCTAAAACTAAACCAGGTTCCTCTTTGGAGGATCGTCAAGATCGGCTAAGATTGGATCAATCGCCCTGATTGGCCTTTGGTGACCCCCTCCAAGGAAAATTACTTTTAGCAAACTAAAAGGAGACATTTTTCTGGAAATAAAGTGAAACTAACCGTAATTCGTTGCTAATGGTTGGCTGTCGCCGAATCTCATCCCTCGCCAACGCCTACGGGAACCTCTTTTGGCGACCTCCTACAATGCGGTGCAATTACGCCAAGTAGTGAAGAGAAGATCTCTAGTGGCTTTCTTTTTTCCTATATGGAGGCCGGGGGGACCAACCTACAAGTTTGATAACAGGCTCCAGCGAAGCCGGATAGTTTTTGAAAATTCGGCTTTCTGACTGATTTTTGTTCAGAGCAAATTTGGTACCAACCGGAACACCCACTTTTTGGGGTCTGGCATTTTTAGTGGGGAGTGGGCCACCCCACTTTTCGGAGCCCTCTACTTTTCGGCAAGCCCCCTCTACTTTCCCCCCCCCGTGTCGAAAATTTTTTTTGGAGGTCACATTTTCAAAAAGTGCCGAAAAATTAAGTTAATTTTGAGATCACAGCTATTTTTGTGTTTTTAGCTAAAAAAATTTTTAGCAAATAACTTGGAATGGAAGCCCTCCACCCCCGTAGGGCCCCCCACTTTCAAAACCCTAAAAAATGCCAGGGGTGGGACGTATTTTGGGGAGAAGGTCGTTTATGGTCCTCCAACAGAAAATAAAGGCCAAGCAAAGACAAACTGGTGGACATACAGGCCGACTTTTCATAAAATACGCCAAAAAATACCAATTCTTAGCTCATTTTTGCAAAAAATCCCCTCCGAAAAAACCCTTTAAAATACCCTGATACAATATAATATATAATACGTATATATCTAATAAACTTACAGCACACGCACAACAAAGACATCTTTCCTATAAGAATCCTCGCAGAGAAAGATCACTGATCAAAACCAACTGGCTGAGCTCATTCAGGATTACACGGAGGCTATGATGTGCAGTGCATAGAAACTTCGAACACAAACTCCCAACTAGCAATGCATGCTATGCAGCCAACCGCAGCTAAAATCCCAAAACAGGAACTGCAACTGGAATCGGAGTAGAGAGACGAGCTACATCAGAATTCAGCATCAAGTATCACTGTCAGTCATGATGAATGGCTATGATGGCATGAAAACATGACAATCTAAAATACCGCAAATACAGGTCGTATATATTAGGGATGGGCGCGGAAAAAAGGACTGGAAAAAAGGTTTTTTCCGTTTTTTTCCATTTTTTTCCGATGGGGTGGAAAAAATGGAAAAATATTCCTAACGGTATTTTAACGATTTTTACAGCGGAATATAATGTTTTCTGAACTTTTCCTACGATTTCGCACTATTTACAACTTTTTCCGTGGGTCATAGTAGGTGGGGGTATGCTAAATCTGACCAAAATGGAATTTGGGTTTTTTCGAAGCATGGGAAAAAATGGAAAAATATTCGAGACATGTTCTGAAAGTTAATTTATGAAATCAGAACATTAAGAAACTATCAAAAACACTGTTTAATGAACTAACAAGACAATATCCATGAAGTTGAGCTAATTCTGGGATTTAATATTTTTTGCCATGGAATGTGCATAGCATATATATGGTTGCGTAACTCAGGTAGACTTAACAATTCCATGTCTAACAGTGGAATGTTCAGCCAAAACCTTTTAAAACGTCTAGTATTCTTTATTTGGAAATTTGGAAAAATGGAAAAAATGGAAAAAAATCGGAAAAAAAGGTTTTTTCCGGCAATCTTTTTTTCCGGAAAAAACCAACCCTAGTATATATATATATATATATATATATGCATATATACATACAAGTAACAAAATGCTCTGCACACAAGGGAATAATATGTGTGTTGGGCCTATGTCTATCCTTTAAATTCCGGTTGAGAAAGTAAAGACATAAATCCGACACAGCCAGTTTTGGTGGGTGGTCTAAGGCGAAAGTTGTTCAATTCGCTTCGGGCTTGGTCACACCAAATTAAACCACTTTTGAAAAAATTTATTTTTGACCCAAAATCGCATAAGTCCCCACCCCGCCCCACCAGCACTCTACAGCCACTTGGATATGCAGTTCTGTGACAAAAGTTTTTTCAGCTCACTAGCTCTCATTTGATACCAAATTTGACCAGTTTTGAAAAATGTTATTTTTGACCCAAATCGCCTAGCGCCACCCCACCCTACGCAGCACTCTACAGCCACTTTGGGTACGCAGTTCTGTGACAAAAGTTGCTCAGCTTACGTAGTGCTTTCATTAATTTATACTACGTACCAAATTTGATCACTTTAGAAAACTTTTATTTTTGACCACATGACCGCCCCACCCGACTGACCCTCCAGATGGCAAACTGAAACCAGCCCAGCATGATGGTCGGCATCAGGGTTTTTTTTTTAAAATCGGACCTGCGCAAATTTTGCGTATTTTTGTTTTCGAGTGCGTATTTTTAATTTCGACTGCGTAAAATTACAAAAATCGCTTCTCAACGTTATAAAAGCTATAAACGCATTTAGCGTCGAATTAATGCAGTTTTTAAGAGATTTAAACAATTTTAAGAACCTTAGCTCGAGTATAAATTGCGTGCTCTTTCTGTGGTGTAAGAGTATGAATAAATAGGCGACGAAAAATAGATACGCAGGGGATCTGGGGGGCGCAGCCCCCCAGAAGTTGAAGAAGATTTTAAATTTCGGAGTAAATTTGCTCTTACAACTTTGACTTCTTTGCGTTGAACAGTTTAATAGTTATGCCAATATTTGGTTAGACAAATAGAGTTTCTATTCCCTTGATTGAACACAAGATTTTAATTTATATACTATATCAAATCAAATAGAAAGAAAAGCATCGCATGGTATATACAACGTTGGCTTAGGCAGAAAGTATAATCAACTGTAGACGCAAGGAGAATCGAGGAGATATATATGCGGGGGGTCTGGGGGGCGGAAGCCCCCCAGAAGAAGCCAGAGCCCAAACTACGGTAAATTGTCTCAAGAAATTAATTTAGAGCACTCTAGAAATTCCTACTACCGAATTTTTTGGCTGCGTATTTTGGTGCGTATTTTTGTTTTTGACTGCGTATTTTTAAGCTCGACTGCGTAAATACGCAGTATTTTACGCAAAAAAAAACCGTGCGGCATGATAAGCCAGACGACAAAACGTGCACCGGGAATGAGCTGGACGCACGAGCAAACCCCTATACACAAAGATTTGAGAGGCTATGCACAGTCCTACTCATACTGACCTGACCCTCCAGACGGCAAAGTGGAACCAGCCCAGCAAATAGGTATGTCGGGCGGCAAAAACAATAGCGGAAATGAGCTCGGGGCACCAGAAAACCCATATGGACAAAGTTTCGAGAGGCCAGGTAACCCACTGCAGTACCAGCTGGGGCCTCGCCTATAGGCCAGCGGGGGTTGCCCCCAGCTCCTCATCATCCCGTACCACAACGACCGACCCGACCCTATCCCCTGATAATATGACAGCGGGTCAGCCACTGTCCAACTACAGATCTCCTCACCTGAGGGGGGCTGGCGCGGAGGCGCCTAAGGATTTTACAATGGAACGCCGGTGGACAACGGAAACTCCCCTGGCTGCAGCAGCTGCTACTCGACCACTGCATAGACGTTGCAGTTATTCAGGAATCACATCTCAGGGACTCAGACCCAATTCAACAACAACAACAACAACAACAACAACAAACTGTTTATTTTGGTCGTTACAACAAGTACGTATATACGTACAAGTAACAAAAATGCTCCGCACAAAAGAGGATAATATGTGTGTGTTGGCTGTATCGTATATATATATCCTTTAAATATCCTTTAAATATATAATAAATATAAATAGGTATATATCCTTTAAATTCCGGTTGAAGAAGTAAAGACAAAAGTTTCATGGGCACGTGACGTTATTTGGCACGGCAAATATTGGTGGATGGTTCCATGTCAAAAGTTGCTCAGCTCACTTAGGGCTTTCATTTGATACCAAATTTGACCACTTTTGAAAAATTTTATTTTTGACCCAAAATCGCCTAAGTCCCCACCCCACCCCACCACAGCACTCTACAGCCACTTTGGGTACGCAGTTCTATGACAAAAGTTGCTCAGCTCACTTTGGGCTTTCATTTGATACCAAAATTGATTACTTTTGAAAAATTTTACTTTTGACCCAAAATCGCCTAAGTCCCCACCCCACCCCACCACAGCACTCTACAGCCACTTTGAGCATGCAGTTCTATGACAAAAGTTGCTCAGCTCGCTTAGGGCTTTCATTTGGTACCAAATTTGACCACTT
>JASAND010009878.1:0-15934 GCA_030248195.1 Trissonchulus latispiculum
CACGCTTCGTCTTAACTTCTGTCGCATACAGAGCTATCAGTGTCAGTCAGTAATAAGAAATTTAAGAAGTTGAATACTCATTGAATATATTTAGTTGTTTGCATATATACACTGTTAGACTTGCTAGGAATATATACTTAAATTATCATTATGTGGTCGTGTTGACCTGCAGCAAGCAACGAGATGAGATCTAAGGATATCATGCGAAAGCTATGGGTTCAAGCAGGAAGGAAATAGAAGACCAGAGTCCTAAAATTATTCTTGAGATATAAATGGATAAAATGCACTGGTTAGTATAAAGAGTTTCTCAAAGAAAAAGTTTGCTAAAATAAAAGTTCCGTTACGCTCGAATACATATATACGTATATACGTAGCAGTAGAGATTGTTTATGCACTATAAACTAAATGTAGCTTGGATGGATATGCATAATGATTTGCGTTTATAAACCGCGAATATGGGTTGTTCGGCGAAGCTGTGCCCATATTAATTCGCTCACAACCTAGTCCTCTTCTATTTTTGAACCTAGCCCCCATATTAAGCATTTTAAAGACTAGTCCTCTTTTGATTTTACAACCTCACCATCACCCATATTACTTTTTTATGCTCCAGAGGAGCATTTTTATTTCTTGTTCAGTTTGTTGAATGATTGTTTGATATTCATTGCATTCAGTCACACCGGAAACCATATTATAAACATTGCACCGTCTCATTGTTCAGTACAGCTCCTTGTGTGGAATTACATACTTTATCATCTCGACTGATAAGTTATCTCATAGCCTTTCCCATACCAATGCATATACTCACGCCATTGCGATTGATTATCTGAGCACTTCACGCGAATAGGGTGGATGGCGAGAGGCGCCTATTCTGCCCCAGACGCTGGTTTCAATCATTTTAGGCGCTGACTGGATTTCCTATTCTGCCACAGACGCTGGTTTCAATCATTTTAGGCGCTGGCTAGTCCCCTATTCTGCACCAAAAAGCTGGTTTCAATCATTTTAGGCGCTGACTAGTTTCCCTATTCTGCACCAAAAAGCTGGTTTCAATCATTTTAGGCGCTGACCAGATTTCCTATTCTGCCACAGACGCTGGTTTCAATTATTTTAGGCGCTGACTAGTTTCCCTATTCTGCACCAAAAAGCTGGTTTCAATCATTTTAGGCGCTGACTAGTTTCCCTATTCTGCACCAAAAAGCTGGTTTCAATCATTTTAGGCGCTGGCTAGTTTCCCTATTCTGCACCCAAAAGCTGGTTTCAATCATTTTAGGCGCTGACTGGGCATTAATCTGCACGAAACTATTGGCATTTTTCCGCTTTAGCAGCATTTCCCTATTCTCCCCTTTAGCAATGACCGTTAGGGCATTTTTGTTACTAGTGTTTTCTTCAAAATCGTAAATGAAGAAACGATTTGCAACATTTATACGTATGTATGCAATAGTTTTCTTATTTAAAATTGCATTCTGTTTGTTGTTTGTAGTCAGCGAAGCCTGTTCCTGCTTGATCAGTCAAGGCGTTTTGGCCAGTGAGGATGTTGCGTCCTGGGCAGATGAGGAGTGTGTCCGTTTGAGGGTGGCTGATCAGTATCAGGCTTCCATGTGGTTCTGGAGCGACACATGGACAATCCTGTGCGGCTGCGCGATCAGGGCTGTCTCCAGCTGTCTATTGACAGTTTGATGTCATTGGTTGACAAGTGGGTGGACTTTTGATGTAGTTGATTTTATTTATGTTCGATTTTCCCTCCGTCCTGATGATTGTGAGGAGAAAGAAAATGGACAACAGGAAGTATAACCACATTTGCTGATGTGTGGATTTTAGCATGATTAGTTCGTACGTTACAACTTAGCGATGGTGGTGGTCTGGATTTATCTTAGAAGAAACTCCTCACTCAATCGCTTTCACCCTATTTGATACGGATATGTACGTACACTATACCCACAAAATGTCATAATTTATTTTTCTGGTCACAATGTTTGAACTTTCGCGGTTTCACCGGAATTTTTTGTCTAATTGACGCTGCCAATTTATTTTGATATTTGATTTGGTCAGTTATTGTAAGGAATATCGAAGAAATGTACGTGTAACTGTAAATTACGCCTCTCAATAATTTTTAACCTGCCTAGTTAACAGCTATGTAGTTACTAATTAACGGCAGGGCTTAATCAAAAAATACCCGGGTTTCTGCATTGGGTTCACACTTCACAGGGGAAAGGGAAGGATTCCCTTCCTCGGCGAAGTTGCTAACAAGGGTTCCCCAAAGTCCAACAAGGGGTAAGAAAATTGTTCGAAAAATAGGTTTTACGACAAAATTTTCCAAAACTTTTCTGGCTTCCCCGGAACTTTTCACTTAAAATTATACTACGTTTTCCTAAAAAAACGTCCGAAAAACGTTGTTTTTGCTAAAAACAGCTGTTTTTCGTTAAAAACAGCAAAATCGTTTTCAAAAGTACTCATAGGAAAGATTGATTGCACAAGGACAGTGGTCTTTGACCTCACGTTCAGGTATTCCGCCAACTGAAATTATTTCGAACCACCGCCTGTAACTGAAACTGAAACTAAAGTTGGCTACTGAAACAACACTATTTTCATATTACATAATATGCCCAAGCAAAGAAGAATCCGTTAAGTATGATTAACTCAGTGGATGTATTATGACTTGCGCTGCTATGGTTGCCGATCGAATCCCGACCAATGTTGAAAATAATTATGTACTGTAGCTGGGGTAGTTTTTATTTTTTAAATTGTGATTTCTACAAAGTTAATCATCCAATGAAAACAAACTTAGAATGGATGCTTATGAGTATACGTACACATTTTGATTTTGGAGCACAGTTTTGCAAAATTTTAAATTTATTAACGTAAACATGGATAACAAGGGGTAAGAAAATTGTTCAAAAAATAGGTCTTACGACAAAATTTTCCGGCTTCCCATGAATTTGTCACTTAAAATTATTCTACGTTTTCCTAAAAACGTCAATAATGTTTTTTTACTAAAAACAGCTGTTTTTCGTTAAAAAAACCGATAAATCGTTTTCAAAAGTACTCATTGGAAACATTGCTTCCACAAGGGCTAGTGATCTTTGACCTCCCGTTCAGGTATGATTGGGTTGTTGTTGTGGAGAGTCCAATATGTGACGCCTTGGTTAAAGCCCCCGACTTGAGGGCTAATTGGTTTTGGGGGTTCTTCCGAGGGGGGGGGCGGGCGGGTCCTGGGGGGGGGGGGATTTTTCGGGCGTGTGGGAGGTTTTTGAAAAAATGAGCTAAAAATTGGTAATTTGGCGTTTACGTTACACGTTGAAAGGCACAAAGTTTTCAAAAATGCCAGGATTTAAGCTAAAAATCGCCATTTTTACGAAAAAATATCCGGTGCAGCCGTAAAATTTTTGAAAATTTGTCTATTTTTGGCAAAAATTTGGGCCCCCAAAAATCACGGGGGACTGGAGCAAGAATCCCGGGGGGATTTCGGGGGGGGGGGCGGGAAAAATACCCTGCTAAATTAATGCCATGAGTAGTGGATTCGGAATCTGTGTCAAAATGGAGAAATTGGTTGTTCAATGAAGCAAGTCCGTATTAGTTCGCTTTTAACCAAGTCTTTATTTGCAACCTGTTCCTTCCATAATAACTTATAATCAACTAATATATAATTAAAGCATAGTCCTCTGCCCGCGTAAAACATTGTCACCTGTGTCTTTTATAGCATTTTTCTTGCTCCGTTGGAGCATTTTTATTCTTGCGTATTTAATATTATAGTTACGTACGTACTTGAGGTACTTGAGGTACTTGAGCAGAGACATGTAAAATTGAACAAAAGAAATTTAAGAATGAATTTATCAGTTAAAACTACGTATTTGCTGTTTTAAACATAAATCATTAAATCATTTCTCATACATTATTTCAGATACTATGAATTTGACAATGAAGTAATTCGCGAGATATTGGGGAAAAAGCTGTCTGCCAAAATGCGAAAAGATTTGGATGATATTAGTGATAAAGTGCGAGTTCCATTGAAAAGTTGTCGTCGACAGGTGCGTTTTTAAATAATTTTTATCATTTTGTGTATATAAATAATTTCCAGTTTTCTGCGTACCCATTGATTGGTACTTTGAAATTTTAAAAGCTTTTTCGATCCGACTGGCTACAGATGTGATTAGGATTTATATGTTTGACCTGAACTAATTTCTTGTGTATTTTTGTATGACCAGTAGCAACGTTTAATAAATAATAAATAATATAGTCAAGCCGGGGAAAACCCACTTTTTCTTTTTTGGACCAGGACTTTCGACGGGTTTGGGCTACCACAAATTTGATTCTATTTAATTAGGGTTTGCCCTAAGCTTTTTCGAATATATAAGGTATAATTTGTCTCTCTAGGCCCTGTCAATTAAGGAGAAATTAAAATTTTTCGTGTCGGGACAAAAACCCATCGGCGGAAAAAAACCCCATCCGGATTTTTTGCTATTCAGAATAATTTTGACTGTGCCATTTGAGAGCGGGCTGTTTTTAAGTTGGTCTACATCGAAAAATACCAACATTTTGAAACATTTCAGGAAAAATTTAATTTTGAAGATTTTGTATGTTTAGCACATAAGCATAGGCAGATTTTGGAAGTTTTGCTCAGTTTCTGTATTTTAAGCATCCTATCACATAGAAAACCTGTTTCTATTGCATTAAAGACAAACGGGAGCCATTTCAGTTCTAAAATAGCCATTTTGACGAAATTTGGAAATGTGGCCTGAAATGGCACCATGCGAGGTTTTGGCGACCTGGACCACTTGGAAAGAAGCTAGGTGAAGCCTTATTAAGCACACGTACTTTTCTGCTAATGGTTAGAAAATATTCAATTCTTATAAGTGGGTTTTTCCCAACGATGGGGTTTTTTTCCACAACTCTATGTCATCCCCAGGTCGTACCGGAGAGGTCAGACAGGGCATATATCATCGTGAAGCACAAGACTTACATGTACATATAATCCGACTTGATCTAGGTCTTTTTAGTAGTTCTGCGTTGCCCAGCAAAATTAGTCAAATCTTGCACTTGGATGGACCAGAATCTTCGAAAACTTTAATCACAAAAGAAACGCAAAGTTGCAAAAAAACAGCGGAGCCTACAATAATACAATAATCTAGGGTAGTTTTGAACGCTTTTTAAGACAGGCTATATTAAAATCCTCATTCCGGTTGCCTACACTGGGAGTGGTTTTCTCCTGCATATATGCGAATGGGTGTTTTCTCGCTTTACTATCACCTAAATAACAATACATAAATTTCTAATTACAAAATAAACGTTTCATTAATTATAATAGCAAATTAGTCAAAAATGTTCACAATTTAATCAAATTCAGCTGTGACCTTGGTACGGACAGAGGGTGCTATTGTCGTCTTTGGTAGGTTCTGACTACATGGCCTGAATCCTCACAAATAACGGAGCCCAACAGTTGATAACAAGCAATATATACATAAGGATACTAACCGATTTGCCTACTGTAACCTGAAAAACGAAAATTTATTTCTTTGTTTTATTTTAGTTCGATAATTTTCGAAGAATCTTAAAAAGTGTTGAAGAATTGAAGGGTTCGCTGGTCAGTAACATTCAGAAGCACTTCTTACTTTCGGAGCACCTTGCCGGGTATGGAATGACGTATTTTTATTTGTATTGTAGAGTATACTTTTTCCGAGTGATTCCTGGCACAAACTCTTTGGGAGAGTTTGATGTCCTATTTTCAAAGTCTGAAATGAAAGCTCCTCTTGTCGTTTTGTGCCACAGTAGACAATTGGGAGTTTTGTGAAGGATAATTAATGCTTTTACCGTTTCAGAAGATATGCGGCTGCTATATTCATAACCAATAATCGATTTGAGACTAACAAGAAGCGGCTGAGCTATTTGACTTTCGACGACTTCCTGTATTGCGCCAATCTGATGATTTCTTATTGGTCCTGCAGCTCCAGTGGTATAAACCATGATTTTTCATGCTAAAATTAGTTGATCAACGCTCATTAAAAATGCCGGAGGGTTTTCTTCTGGTGGCAATCTATCTGCGTATCTAAATTGATCAGATTTTACGATCAAATTCCACGCAATTATTTGTTCGGAAATGTTTTCGTGTTTTTCAGCTAGTACAGTCAAGACTTGAGACGCAATAAAATTTAGGCGTTTGATTTCTGAGATTTTGATTTTGTGGATTTTCTGTTCTCTTTACTCAGATTGTCGCCATGAAGACATGGACGTAGACGTTGACATGGATTATTTACACGAACTGCGGAATCTCAAAGTATTGCTTCAGCGTGAATACTTGGAAGAACTGAAATGGTAGGAAAAGATCCCAAAGCAGCATTTTACTTTTACTGCAAGTTAAATACTCATCAAATGATGATAGGGGGGGGTCCATTTTTGGAAGATTTTTTCTACTTTCTCCGATCTCGCTAATTTTTACATATTTTATTGCCCAAATTTTAACGAGGTTCTAAAATTAAAGTCGTAAGTCTGGCGGTTGTCGAGTAATTTCAATTAATTTTTGAAGGATTAAAATTTAACATGATGCTAAAATCGTGTTAAATTTTAATCTTTCAAAAATTAATTTAAAAAACTTTAAAGGCCTAAATTAAAATTCAAGTTCCAAGATACCGCAGTATAACGCTTCATCGTTATTTTAATGTAAACACATGAAACCTTAACTTTTAGTTGAAATTACTCGACAACCGTAAGACTTTCGACTTTAATTTTAAAAACTCGTTAAAATATAAATTGACAATAAAATATGTAAAAATCAACGAGATCAGGGAAAGTCGAAAAAATAGCCAAAAATGGACCCCTCCCTTAAGGTAGTGATTCCCTTTGGTCACATAAAGTTTGCACCATTATTTCTTATTTATTACTTGGAGTTAAGAAGCCATTTTATATCAAAATACAGCCTGACATTTTCTCTTTTTATGCATACCATGAAACTAGTGTTGCTTTTCTAAAATATTTTTAACACATTTTAGAAGAAGTATAACTTTCCAGATTCTTTGTAGACTCAAGTAAATTTTTTTTCGCGAGATATCGGTTATATCATTCGATACCTGCATCAAATAGCTGGGGTCGATTTTTTATTTATTGTGAAATCGCTCTTCGTTATAGAGAAATAAGCTAAAATGTATGCGCAACCTGGATTTTGCCTACTTTTCCCCTCTTCAGCGAGCGACCACTTTAGCTACAAATCAGCAATTGGGGCAACTATAAAACCTCCCTGGGTATATTTGTGGAGAATACATCTGTTAAGTAGCAGCCCTCCAGCTTGCATGGTGAATGCTCCACAATATTTGAAAAAATTGGTCGTGTTTTTGGAAAAACTACATTTTTATGATAGCAGCCTACGGGATAGCTATTGGAACGTGATCATGTGTCGGATAATTTGCCCCTATGAGACCTTCAGATCGACGCCTTTTAGTTTGATTTTACGGCTTGCATATGTAGTTCAAGAAATGATGGATTTTTTGATTTCTACAAAAATGACAAGTTTTCGACGCCAGAACAAGAAAATCAGCTATATCTCACGGTAGAGAAAAGCTAGAACGTTGTTTTAAAAAGCAAAAATGTAGAGCACAACGAGATCTTTCGAATGGATATATTCATACCTATACAGCTGTTGTATAATTGTCAGAAATCGGCAAAAACTGTCCTGGACGGAGCCGTCACGTTCTTGAAGCGCCATTTTGCGGAGGGTGTTAGAATGCTAAAAGAACTTATTTTGGAAAGTTTCATGAAATTTCGTTGTGATTTGGGCCGTCAATCACCTGAAGTGAAATAGTTGTGTTGATTCGTGAAAAGCACCTGTCCTGCAGTCACTAAGCAAAGCCTTTGTCCGAAAGCATGAATGAGAAAGAGTGCGAAGTGAGCGGTCTTACCCTGTTATCTGTGTATCCTCCACGGGTACGCCTACCAGCGTCGCGTTTGCTTCGTTTTCTTCAGTTTTGTTGATTCGATTTTGCAACTTATATTTAGCATCGCTGCAAAGAGACTTGATGGCGCTTTGTTCAAGATATCAGCAGGGGACATTGAAACTAGCTATAAAGTAAATTTCAGTGATTAATGAAATATTTTTAATATTTTCATTGCTGTCTTACATTAATTTTGAAAATCTGTATCTGTATTGTTATATAATTGCTGCCTTTGTGTTATGTACACTGGGATGCCAAGCTGTATATTATATTACATTAATGGGAACTGCTGATTTTTATTCTGTTCAGTTTAGAATCTGCTCCGTGTCTTGATCAATATCGCTGTTGACTTGAATCATTCTCGGGAATTAAGGGATATATTTGTAGATTTGGTGGAGAAAGTTAGTATCTTACTTACAAATATGCTTGATTTTAGTAGAAATGTAGATGTAGTAGTATGTAGAATTGGCCGAGCTTATTTTTCTTCGACAATTCATGTGTAAAATTGTATATGTGTAGGTACCTACCATATCATAATATCGTTGGCAGAGTTCAGACAAAGCTGCTTTCGTTTGCTATGTAATTTCTCGGCAACAGCAGCTGTGTACATATGTATTGATGTCCATTGTTTGATCTTATAGTTTTTAGCTATGATTTAGGCTTTGTGTTCTCAAATCTTAAATCTAGACTGCTGTGCTTTTTGTTCAGGTGGTTGAGCCTTGTCGCGCCGCTAATTGGTCTCGCGATGATGTAGTCTCCGTACTGCAGTTCATTCATCAATCAGTTAAGAACTACGACGTTGTCAGGAAGTGAGTATAATATTTGTGCTGGTGATTACTTGTTATATACTAACACTGTTTTGTTGAAATAAAGTTTATTTGTTATATATATGTAGTTTATTATGTTTTTCTGTTCGAAAGTTTTCATAAATAAATAGCTTTATTAATAGTTTAGTCCAGTAATTGTGAGTTTGCAAAAGCTCACTCTATATTTTGGTATTCCAGGCATCACCCGCCCCTATTTAAGTGCTGGGATCGCTATATGAATGTCATAACACCGTGCCTGGAGAAAATATATCATGGCTAATACCTGTTTCCGCTGAAATTAAAGGGAGATCCAACTTTCCGATTCAGCTACGTTTTGCGTGGTCGAGGATTGAACTACTCATGTTTCGGAGCCACTATTCGTAGTCGCCTCAACGACGTCCCATACCATATTAACTGGCTTGTGACATTAATTCAAGAAGCTTGCCTAAGAAAACTATATTTTATAAATGTCATCGGATGCATGCATTTTTGCTTGTTCCATGATTCCGTGTTTTTGTTGGAAAATAAACATTAGCGTTTGTTTTAGTAGGCCAAGGTACCTATAAATTTCTAAATAACTGCCGTTTTGAATAGGAATATTATAGTTATAACTTATAGTGGAACACTAGTTACCTAGCTGAATCTTACTTAATACATAGTATCAAGAGTACATAATATAAGAGTGCCACTAGGCACACTCTGTTATCGGAGCAAAAACTATGCTCTGCTCGCTAATGGCCCGCCCCCCCGCAAATCAGACCCATCGACCCATAGAATTTTGAGCGCTATGTTTGTGTTATCTAAAGCTCGAAGCAGGCACAAAATTCGCGTACGCACTGCTTGTGTTTTCGAGCTTAAGCACGCACTGCTTGTGTTTTCGAGCTTAAGCACATAAACATAGAGCGAGTGAGCGTACCCCCGTTTCGACTAGGTACTGATTTGCGGGAGGGGGTCACTAATGTCTGATTTGCGGGGGGGGCCGTTAGCGTGCAGAGCATAGTTTTTGCTCTGATAACAAAACTTGCCTGGTGGCATACACTTATCATCATGTACTCTTGATAGTATGTGATATTGTGATATAGGGGTAAAGATCTTGTCATCAGTTATTGTTTCAAGACATTTTAAAAGTTTCGTGAAAGTCAAATTTTTAAGCGATTTTAACAAATGGATGCGGTTGCTACACTTGAAGAAAAGAAATTCAGTGAGTTTCGAGCTCTAGTGTAACCCTACTTTAGATAAGTTGCCAATTGAGCTGCGTCACGAACAGCATGATCAGTTTTTTGGTTGCTGACATTTCACATGGTATTATGACTTTCTGAATGAGGTGAGGTAGTGCTTAATTTTCCCGAATTCGTCTCAAGTAAATTTGGGGTTTATGTTTAGTCTTTCCGACACTGTAAATCCTTCTTTAGAAGATTACTAAACACTCTGTTAATTTTAAAACTGTGACTTGCGCTAGCGATAAACGTTCTAAAATTGTAGTAGCATAGGAGTCTCCTATACTACGAATGTTCACTAATGAAATTATTGCAATTACTTAGTTGAAGGGAAGCTGCTTTGGTTTTAGTATATCGGCTTGCTGTAGTAAATTGAAGAAGAAATATATGACCAGGAACAAACATTTTTACGTAACCAACTATATCTTATTCACTGAGGCAAGAGTACATAATAGAATAAGAGTATGAAACTCTTACGCTACTATGTACTAAACATGCTGGTTACCCTCGGGTCGCTAACTCGGGGACCCCCCCCCGAAAAGTCTCGGGGGGGGGGGGTCCCACCCTACACTAATTACATGCTTTCATATAAGTGTGTGTCTGCTCGCTGATTCGCTAATTAGCTTAGGCTTACGATAGGCATTTTGTTAGTAATTTTTAATTAATTAATTATAACTTTAAGTAGGTTAATGTAATTAAAAAACTAATTCGACAACTTTTAGCATTTTTTGTTTTTCCAACGATATAAAAATTGTTGCAGACTACATTCCTACGAATTTTTGTTTTGTGCAACAATTTTTATATCATTGGAAAAGAGCAGAAAAAATGCTACAAAGTTGTTCGAATTAGTTTTTTAATTACAATATCCTAATTAAAGTTATACAAAAATAATTAAAAATTAGTAATAAAATGCCTATCGTAAGCCTGAGCTAATTAAAGGCGAATCAGCGAGCAGACACACACTTATATGAAAGCATGTAATTAGTGTAGGGTGGAACCCCCCCGAGACTTTAGGGGGGGGGGGTCCCTAGTTAGCGACCCGAGCATGTCCAGCATGTTTAGTACATAGTAGCGTAAGAGTTTCATACTCTTATTCTATTATGTACTCTTGACTGAGGTAAGGAAGATAGAGGCTTAGTTTGTTACTCGCGAGCTTATGTCACCATAGCAACGCAGAGTCAATTTTGTACCTACCTTTCACGTCTACCTATGTATGGCTTTCGTGCTATCTGACCAAAGCTTTCTTAATTAGCCTAAAGCTAACAAATCTTAATTTTGTTTTCAAAGGTTTCGTAACCTGTAGCAGCTTGCACATCCGAGAGAATTAGCTTTTCTAGCTGTCTTGTCTTAAATCTTTTGTCCTCACGAAAAATGGAACAGATTAAACCTTCAGTTACCAAGCGAAGTTCTCGAATAACGCAACGGAATGCCACAACCACTTCTGCAAAAATTCGTTCTCGAAGCAGTGATCCGAGAATTGTACCCGGTTTTACCGTTCAATCATTGCAGAGAAATACCATTACAATAGCACCGCCCTCCAATAAACCTTTTTCACCCGGCCTTGCTGGTGAAAGCAGAAAACCTAAAAGTCAGCATTTTCGAAGACGCTATGACCAGGACAATTTGCCGATCCGGCTGGGACACGAATTTGTTGGTCACAAAGTCCTATGGTTGACTCCATTTGAACAGCTGGATATTGAAGAACTCTTACCGATTTTTTGTGATGGGATTTTGGAAACAACTCATCCCTATCAGTTTTTGGCCCGTCAAGGTAACTAGCTGTCTGTAGGTATTTTAAATAAAGTTTTGTACAGTAAGTTTAAATAATACTCGTTTTTTTAGTTAAGTTTTGTTTTGTTTGTTAACAGCAGCTATGAAATTTTATAAACGTAACATAAAAGAAAGTAGCTTAAAGGCCTTACTGAAAATATTTAGGTATTGCATTAGCGAGCACCGTCTATCGACATGAAAATGTTCAGTTTTCCGTACAGTTAGCTTATATATAGTTTCATAGTGATCAATGTAATCAAGAGTGCATAATAAATGATATATATATATATATATATATATATATATATATATATATATATATATATATATATATATATATATATATATATATATATATATATATAGTATAAATTATAATATTATTATATTATTATATTATACTATATATAATACATAAATTGGGCCCCCGTCAAGCTTAACATGTAAATATGCTAACATAGTCCCCGATCCCGCATATGGACTCCATTCATGTATAGGGACGGGGTCAAGGGGGGCTGATTTCTGGGGGCGGTCAGCCGAAGCGTGCAGAGGATGTAGTGGAGCATATAATACATAGCGTATGACGCGTGTCATATCATGTATCATGTACTCTAGTGCAATTACGTATTCTTGATATAATCAACAATAGCTTGATCTTAACTGGTTTCCGTTCTTTTAGGAATAACTGAACTGATAGACATGTCATCGGAAGCTCAAATACTGTCTGTATTACCATTTATGATTCAACCGTTGCGATGTGCTCTGAACACTAAGGTTCCAGATATTATGATCTTTTGCCTGAAATTAATACAACGCTTTTGCACTGAATTTCCCAAAGTTGGACCTGCTCTAGTTCCCTACTACAGGCAGCTGCTGAATCCTCTGCGACTGGTTTCTGCAATAGAGGCCAATAGTGCTAAAGTCGGTTTTACTTCAAAGCAAAGTTTGACAACAGTAACAGAGGAAACTCTTCGTATTTTGGAAACCCATGGCGGGCCTCATGCCTACATTAATATTAAATATATGATACCCACTTATCATTCCTGTACTGGTAACAATTAAAAAATCAGTCGACAGTAAGCTGTCAAGAGTCGTAGTCGTAAGGCGTAATTCAGGTCAAATTCTGAAAAAACGAGTTGTTTGAAATTGTGGAAATGTAAAGCCATACCCATTCTTGTAAAGGCTTGTTGATGTGTTGTGTTCATCAATGTTGTATCAATTAGTGTGCTTTAACGAAACATTAAAATATTGTTAAATATTTCTTGTACTTGTACCTTTAAAACATAAATCTTAAGTCCGTACCGCTCGTCCGTTTGAGCGTCTGCACGTTTGGGCGTTTGGGCGTAAGAAAATGTTGAACACTGCTCAACTTTTCTTATGCCCAAATGGACACCTCCATACGGACAAACGGGCATCTTTATTTTAATTGAGTATACGCCCAAACGGACAAACGCCCAAACGGCCTAACGGCCAAATGAATAAGTATAAGCCGGCTTCTAAACTATGTTTTTGTGATCGAAAGCACAGACCATCAGAAAACGTAAGCGAAAATGAGACGTAGCCATGAAACTTATCTGCTCCAACAAAAACTGGATAGTTAAATAAATAAGTAGCTTAAGCTGAGGATTGTAGAAACTATAAGACCTATGGAGATTTTCATCAACACTTGCCATAGCCAAAGCATAATAACATGGGGAAACAGCGGGTTGCAGAGCTTACCATTTCATTAAATTTGAAAAGAGTGACTCATCATGTTCTGTTGAGACTATCCGCTTGCAGAAAGCGAGCTAATGACTCAAAACCTGGTTCGCCAGATGGCTTTTGGCGAACCAATAAGCTGGTCCTGTCCTGGGCGACTCCGACGAGGGCAATTACTGTGGATGAGATCCAAAAACAACGGGGTCCACTGTCGGTTCGTTCCGATGGCGTCTGAACGTGAGAGCGAGGAGTCATATTCTGCTACATTGAGATTGAAATAACTGAACCAGTCTGTTTTACAAATTGCGTAGATCGTCTAGCTTGAGGTGAGGTGAAGTCACGGAAGCATGAATGTGGTGTGCTTGATGAAACAACTTGTCGTCGTGGAGAAAATTTGGTGGGAATTCGAATACCTGTGATTGGTTGTGGTACCGTCTGTGAATACTGTCATAGGCGTTGGTACCGTGTATCCTTCGCCTTCCTGTTTTCCGACCGAGCCAAGGTGCTGTGATGCGATCGAGCATCGTCAAAAACAGAATCGTCAAAAGTAGGAGACTCTTGAAGAGAAGTGACAAACGGAAATAACCTAGGTAACAAACCTTTAACAGAATAAAACTTTGGTTGTTGCAAAATTGAGAAAATGGATTTGAAGAAGTTTGCAATCGTCGCTTATGTTTTGTCCGTTTATATTTATTTCAACAAGTAGCACAGTGTGTTTGATAATGCTACACACAACCAACAGAAAAGCATCCTTTTAAAGTTTATATATTTCATATTATACTAATGCCATCCCTCCCACCCTTTACTAGTGTTATTGAATTTCGCTTTATTTATTATATTTCATAGGATTTCAATGTGTTTTGTGTTATTTTGTATTTTCGAATTTGGCTGAAATATTATTACTTTTGATTAGTAACAATAGGGGGCTGTATAAAAGCCGGCTCGGCCCGGCCCGGCCCGGCCCAGGGCCGGGCCAAAACTATATAAAACCCGGCCGGGCCGGAAACTATATAAAACCCGGCCGGGCCGGAAACTATATAAAACCCGGCCTACTATAAAATGCTGTATATATGTATTGGGCCGGAAATAGTATAAAACCCGGCCCGAATTTCAATTTTAATGTTTTGGGCAGGAAATTGTATAAAACCCGGCCCGAATTTGATTTTTAATGTTTTGGGCCGGAAATTGTATAAAACCCGGCCCGAATTAAATTTTTAATGTTTTGGGCCGGAAATAATATAAAACCCGGCCCGAATTAAATTTTTAATGTTTTGGGCCGGAAATATTAATATAAAACCCGGCCCGAATTACATTTTTAATGTTTTGGGCCGAAAATAGTATAAAACCCGGCCCGAATTTAAATTTTACTATTTTGGGCCGGAAATTGTATAAAACCCGGCGCCCGAATTTCATTTTTAATGTTTTGTGCCGGAAATTGTATAAAACCCGGCCCGAATTACATTTTTAATGTTTTGGGCCGGAAATTGTATAAAACCCGGCCCGAATTTCAATTTTCGTATTTTGAGCCGGAAATAGTAAAAAACCCGGCCCGAATTTCAATTTTTATATTTTGGGCCGGAAATAGTATAAAACCCGGTCCGAATTAGCAGATTCTAGTAAAAGGGATGAACATTTTTCAAGGATCAACCACATTATAATGTAAAGATTTTTGTTGTCTCAATAAAAGAATAAACTTAAACTAAATGAAGAGTTGCTAGGTTCGTGGGTGTGTGCATATCAAACTCATACTTCACGTAAGTTTAAGAACATAATTTTAAATTTTGTTTTTTGTTTCAGAGAGAAGATCAACGGCACAGGAGGCGTGCATGGTCCCTCCTGTGTCCAACTTATCAACGCCTAATTTCAAGGATGGTGGATTTTCAATGGATTTTTACCAGCTAAGTTGTAGCAATTTCTTTAAATTTTAAACTGAAAGCTTAGAGTTCTCAGGCTGTGATGGGCATGGGGGGTGAAAAAGGTCCTCCTGTGTCCCTATTGCATCCTGACGAAAATCATTTTCTTTGATTAGGATTAGATTAGATAATTACGAGCTGCTGTAGATTGGAATTTTTAAATAAAAAACCTAAAACTTACAATTATTAAACAAATTCTACATTTTCCAAAATTTTAAAAATCTCCAATCATTAGTACTAAACATTGATACTTAACCAAAACATTTATTTGCATTTTTGAGCATCTCAGACCGCTTTTTCAATCTGTCCTATCTGAGTGCTCGGCCTTCCTTTACGATTCCGCTTCTGCAGCCTATTTTTACCCCTTTTGCCTACCGAGCAGGCTATTATTTTTCCGCCATCATAGTTGCTATTACCAAGCGGGGGGGCCAACAGCTGTCGCATAAACGACTGCTGTTGCCCTGGGCGTGACTGAAATAACCGTATGGTAGTTCTGCTTGGGGATCATGTTTCTGTCCATGATCTTCGTCTCTCCGTCTCTTGACTGCGGTCTGCGGAGAGCACCACTGACGGGCCACGAAGTGTGCCTACAAGTGGGTGAGCCCAAACCAAAAAAA
>JASAND010009879.1:0-27855 GCA_030248195.1 Trissonchulus latispiculum
ATTGTTTATTTAATTAACTTCTGCAGTATTGGTTTGTTTTTTTAGAAATTCGGTGTGACCCCAGAGGATGTGCATCA
Organism: Trissonchulus latispiculum; assembly: GCA_030248195.1. Classification (NCBI taxonomy): domain Eukaryota; kingdom Metazoa; phylum Nematoda; class Enoplea; order Enoplida; family Ironidae; genus Trissonchulus; species Trissonchulus latispiculum. The sequence goes on from JASAND010009879.1 coordinate 78, forward strand.
GGCGCTATTGAGCGGGGATGCTCATCATCACTTGGTGATTGCCTATAATCTGATTGTGGATAACAAGCGAATTGCCCATGAAAGTACGCTTTTAATACTAGGATGGTTAAAATAAACTGAAAGTTTGGTAGATTGTTAAAGGAAATTTATATAACTAACGAAAGGGGGTGGGTGGGTGAATAAGGAGTGGTTAGTCATCCTTTGATATGTAGGGTTGTCTGGCACTGTAGAACAGTATCAGAGCCAGTGAAATTGGCAGACAGGCATCGAAAGGCATTTTAAACGTAGGGATTTTTTCTTGGTGACAGTTTTTTGCACAAAATCCCAAACTTTTTTGTTTTCCCCAAACTTAGCCCCCGTGTATGGGCTAAGACTTCTCGAAAAAAATTCTTGGATTTAGGCAAAAATAGACATTTTACTGATGCCGGAAATTTTTCGAATATTGGCCTGTTTTTGGCAAAAACTTTCAGGCACCCAAAACATCAAAAGGAAGCGAAACCCCTGGAAGGGACTCATTTTGAAGGGGGGGGGGAAGGAATAGATTTCGGCCCCCCCTTTAAAAAACCCTGTTGTATAATAATGATATTTCAAGATTGTATCGCCTTACCTCCCCCAGTATACAACACAAAGGTTTACGATTCTGTTCACAGAAAATATCTTAATTATGTAGTAAAATTAATTTATATATGTGCTAAAGATCTGCTTTAATTATTATGTCAAATGCGGCATTAATCTTGGAAAGGTTCTGTCAAAAACACTGCTGGTACCGTTGACCTTTAAACAAATGATAACAGATTTGAGTGAGGCAACATTTTATTTCTGAACTGGGGGGGGGGGGGCGGCTAACGTTGCAGCTGGGCTTATTCTAGGCAATTTTTCTTGGGGGGGTCCCTCGGGGGGCGAGTCATTTTGGGGGGGGCGAAAATTTTTCAAAATTTTTCTAAAAACATGCTAAGCATTGCGCTATTGCGCTACGTTGTAATCGCCAAAAATGAGCGGATTTAGTGCTTAAATGGGCTAAAATCGACTAAAAATCTCCGGCGAAGCCGGAAAATTTTTGAAAATTTGGCCTTCTGAGCGATTTTTTCAGGGCAAAGGTTGATACCAAAAGGGGCACCCACTTTTCTTGGGGGGGGGGCGATTTGGGGGGGGGGTGTTTATGCCCCCCCCAGTAGAGTAAGCCCAGTGCAGGGGGGTTGCAGAAAGGATTAAGTTTGGATTGGATATTCGTACTGATTTCTTCTCAGTCTTGCTCACTCTCTGTCACTGTCTTTAATTGGTGGAGACAGATAAAAATAGCAGTACGTAATGTAATCCGATTTCATCGCCAGTCAGAAATTGTCAGAACAACCTGCAGTTTTGAGCAGAAGCTGTCTCCAGGGATTAACGAGTAGAGAGGATTAGTTTCTAACTCTCCCTTAATTGACTTCTAAGCTCTCTCGGACTATGTATACTGCTTTGGCTTATATCTAAAAGTGGTGGTTGTGCTGGTGACATGGTTTCTACCAACTCCCGGGGACATGGTCTCCATGTCGGATTAACGCTGAGGCCGTCCAAGTGCTTAAATTATGCTGCCGAGTGGTTGCTATCTACGCCCACATTCTGCCTATTCCGGCTAATCCGAATGCTGTGCCGTGGTATAGCTATCTGCGAAGACGTGTGCTGAACTTGGATGAAGCTGATGTGCCCTCATATAGCCTCTGGCTGACGAGCCCGGAAATGAAGAAGAAGAAGAAGAAGACATGGTTTCTAGAATCTTCGATAAACCTTTTCCCAATTCCATATTAATAGAGGGGCTAGTAGAGCGTCTAATGTTGTAGTTGGTTGTTGTTAGGGTTGTTTTTATTGTGTTTGTGCTTTGAGTGAATTTAACAGTTTGTTTTGTATTTTTGTAGCCGCCCGATTGTCTATTGAGGATTTCTATTCTGTGCCACATTCACCCTCTGCTGGTATTCCTGTAAGTTTTTCTTCCTGCCTTAATTAATTGATTAATTAGTTAATAATAATAATAATAATAATAATCATCTAGTACAGGTCTTTCGCCTAAAGCGGAAGGTGGGAACCGGAATAACTGGTTGACCCTGGAGTTGTGACGCGGGCCGGGCCGGCCCGGCCCGGCCCGGACTTTTTGGCAACGGCCCGGCCCGCGGCCCGGCCCGCAAGATTACAAATAGGCGGCCCGCTGGCGGCGCCGGGCCATTTTTATACGGTACATGGCAATTTTTCAATAAATTTCGGTGCAATTTCAAGTCTACAATCAAAATTTCATTTACGGATTTGCAATGGCTTTGTTCTAAGATGATTAATTACACCAAGAGTACATAATATAAGAGTGTGCCACAAGGCACACTCTATGTTATCAGAGCAAAAACTATGCTCTGCACGCTAACGGCCTACCCCCCCCCCCCCGCAAATTAGACCCTTCACTTCAAAGAATTTTGAGCGCTATGTTTATGTTCTAAAGCTCGAAGCAGGCACAAAATTCGCGCACGCACTGCTTGTGTTTTCGAGCTTAAGCACATAAGAGCGAGTGAGCGTACCCCCGTTTCGACTAGGTACTGATTTGCGGGGGGGGGGTCACTAGGGTCTGATTTGCGGGGGGGTGGGCCGTTAGCGTGCAGAGCATAGTTTTTGCTCTGATAACATAGAGTGTGCCTAGTGGCATACTCTTATTATTATGTACTCTTGATTACACACAATGGAAGCTAGAATTGAGCTGTACCGGTATCTGTGTGTTTAAGATTGTTATATGGTGGCTACTTATCGGATATACCTAATCCATTTTAAGTTACGTCTATGAGACGTACCTTTGTGCAGAAGTGCAGAAGCTTTTTATATGTGAACAGTTGTCGCAAAACAATTGGAATGAAAACATTAGCTTATATAATTAGGTTTGATGGTATTGGTATTAATGTAAGGGGGCATCGTTCGCAGTTTAAGACGCAGTGCTCTTGCTTGCGATTGTAATTACTAATTTGAAACGTAACCAACATCCAAAACCTTGTTAGACAAACTAAATGAAATTTGGGTTAGTTGATTCCCTGCTATTGGTCATATAAATTAGACCTTTATGTCAAAATCAAGCACGTGGACAAACTTAACATAAGAGACATTTAGTTTGGGGAAGTGAAAAGCTTCAAAAAGGTAGGACAGCATCTTTGAAAAATAATGGAATCGGAATTGTACAAAGGTTAAAGAGTGGAGTAGGAGCGACAGCTTAGATATCTAATGGGTAATGTGTGGAATTCTGCATAACAATGTAGTATTTACCAAACACGTAATCGACTGACCAGTGGCCACTTGTTAATTGCTATTTGTTGTTTGTGAAAAATGGAAGAATAAAAATAGCCATAAAATAAGTTGAAATTAGACGTAAAACAAGTTGAAATCATTTACCTAACAGTTCGGGCCGTTTTTGCGACGTCGGGCCGTTCGGCCCGTAGAAATTTGCGGCCCCGGGCTGGCCCACGTGGCCCGACCCGCCACCGGCCCGCGGCCCGCGGCCCGGCCCGTAGGACGCCATCGGCCCGCGGGCCGGCCCGGCCCGCAAAATTTTCTTATTTTCCAACACTAGACTTGACCCTTTCTTCATGAACCAAAATTTTTCTGGAAGGGGCAATTTAGGAAGGGGATTCAGATTGTATAGCACATATAACCGACTATTTTTAAAAGAGTTAAATATTTTTTCAGATTAAAATTTCTACGTCACTGAATGAAAAGTTTTTAAATTTATTCTCAAGATCCCAGTTTTTTTCTGGCCGCTTTTGTGCTAAGCCAGCCAAGGTGTGAAGTAACCATCCGAGTTTTATAGGGATTTCTTCCGTTTTTTAAACCCGGCGGGCGTTGTGAAATAATTTTGCAATTATATGTAATTTTTTAATAAACACTTTTTCGCCAGATCCGCCCAGCGTTTTTGGTGCTAAAATTGGCTCTATAATAGTTTTCTTGTTTGATGGGGAGGGGACGGGTTTAGTTTATATACGTACTTTTGGAGCTAAACCAAATATATACCTGTCATTTTGTCTTGTCCTAGATATCTTAGCTTTAGTGATGTTGTAGTAGCGAATTGTTTAGTATTAGTTACTCTTCACAAATAACTGGCATATACAGAGAATGAATCTGTGAAAGCTTTGAAGCTTGCTTTTGCTGTTATCAGTGCGTCTGCTCTGAAAAAACCACCATTTTTGTGGTTGACTTTTATAAATAATTTTGTCGTTTCTCTCTTTTTGGAATTGTTGTGTTTTGTTGTTGCAGGAGCGACGTCATCCTGAAAGAATGCAACGTACGTAATCAAATGTCCCTGAAGTTGGTACTAAAATGAAATTGTGGGGTTTAACTTAAGTTAAAACTAAAACTGATGAACGGGCATTTTCAAAGAAAACATTTTCACAAAAGCTTAAACGGTGCAGGGCTTTTAATTTCCATGGTGCAGTCACTCTTTGCAGAAGGGACCTTCACTTAAGATATGGATTGTCAAGTTGATAGTAAAAGTAAATAAAGCATAATATACAGTTGGTGCTTTTGTATTTAAAATTTTAAGTTTTGTTTTAGATTTAAATTTTTATTTTTCTTGTTTTAGCCGTACGTAATCTGGGTCCTACACTGGAGCCTGTGCAGCGAACTCAGCCAGGAAAAGCAGCCTCAAAGCGTGCAAAATGGCATCTTGGTTTGTCTAGAATCGTGTTCATTCATTTTTCATTTTTATACTATACTATATTCTATACTAAATACCCTACCTAATAAAAACATTCAGAAAGCGCTATTAGGTAGTAGTGTTGTTTCAGTAGCCGATTTTAGTTTCAGTTTCAGTTTCAGTCGGTGGTTCGAAATAATTTCAGTTTCAGTTTCAGTTGGTGGACCAAAATAGTTTAAGTTTCAGTCGGCAACGTAGGATAATTTCAGTTTCAGTTTTAGTATCAGTCGGAGTTTCAGTGTCAGTTTCAGTTTCCAGGCCTGTTGCGGTTCCTTTTTTTCCTTTTTTTCCTTTTTTTTCGAGACCTTCCTTTTATATATTTCCTTTTGTTCGCCCAAAATTCCTTTTATTTCCTTTTTTTCTTGCTGACTTCAAAAAGTCTAGGAATTTATAAACTTTTTAAGCAAAATTTACGTTTTGCCCTTATTTTTTCAAAAATTTCCGGCTTCGCCGGGATGTGATCGCATGGATTTTAATTTCAAACTTGGTTTTATATTTTGGACTTTTATTTAATAATAACTTGACTTGGGTTTACGTTTTGTATTTTGATCTATTTGGCTGGAAAAGTAGTTTTAATTGACTTTGCAGAAAATTTCGAATATTATCTAAATTTCTCGTTTTATCGTTGAGATTTCGTTTCTGCTATTTCAGTTTTAGTTCTCTTTCTCTTTTCTCAATTTTATCGACTACCCTCCCACTTAGGGTTTAAAGAATTTTTGAAAATTTTTAATTTAGACCCTCAATTTCCAGGCCCCGGCCCGGCTCCGGTAGTGGCGGCCCCGGCGCATCTCTAGACACTACTTATAGTAGAAGAACATAGCTTCAGTGTTGCTCTTGAAGTGGCAGGCATTCCGTTACTTGAATCTGGACCATTTATTTCTCAAAAATTTTGGAATTTTCGAACATTTTCCAGCACTTAATTTTTCCAAATTCCAACTTATCATAAAAATCTGAAAAGTCCACCACTGTCTAGTCCCTGCCTACCATAAGTCTGTGTGTTTATATGCATAAAAGTTTACAGGCGGCAGTACAAATTTCAGGAGCCATTTTCAGATGTCAATATAATAAAATCGCTCGGCTTCGTCGAATCTATCTGATCTGAATAAATTTTTAAAGCAAAAATAGTAATGCGTTAACGTTAGTAGCAAGAAAATAGACTTTAAAATTAGTTATTTTTGTCAGTTTTCATCGGGAAAATTCCTTTATTTCCTTTTTTTCTGAGTAAGGCCGCGCAACAGCCCTGCAACTTAAAACCAGTAGCTGACGAAGCTTTCCTCCTCCCCCCCCCTGCTCCAAAGAATAAGTACTCTTTATAGATGACTGTGTTTATTCATCTGATCTGTTTGCGATCCGTGGCGCAGTGCCCCAAAATTTTTCACGTAATTTGGAAAAAATTGCGCCACGCCTGTTTTTGCCCAGAAAACCGATTTTTGCGTTATTTTATACATTATTTAACGTTTTAAAGCATTTTAAATGAAACAGAACAATCAACCATATGAATAATTTTTTGAGTAAAGAAAACTAAGCACATGCATACACAAGATGGGCGTCTGGGTGGAGGCAGTCCTCAGGAGAAAATTAGGAGAATTTTAAAAGTTTTGCATACTGTGGCGCAGCCGCAACGGCCAAATTTTTTGCTTATTCCAGAAAAAAGTGCGTATATAATTACGCAGTTTGTGGCCCAAAAACCCAGTTGGCTGAATTAACAATCTGTTTAAGTGTATATTATCCAGAAAGGATGCATGTAGCCGGATAAGGATGGTTGAATTTTGATTAAAATTTTGTATTTTTTACGTATATATATATGTGCCAACTTTTTGCTGTTTCAGGACAGCTCTTCGGTTTTGAATGGCCCTAGTTCTGGCAGCAATAGTGGGAGCTTAAGGTCCTGGTTTCCTTTCGTGCAGTGCTTTTTTAGTTATCTTTTGAACCGCTATAACTTTTGCAATTTTGGGAGTCGGAAAGAGCTTTATGCATCGTTTTAAAGCTTATAATCAGGACATTCACATGAGCTTACGAAACTGGCAAAAGTAGCAAAACATTTGCAGTAATTTTTTGACATTACTGACATCTAACATGAAGAATATAGACCAAAAATCTTTGAACAACGATTTCTCAAAACTGAAGAATCGGCCAAAAGTTCTTTATGTGCCATGATATGAAGGACATATGGGCCGAGGGACGTTTTTTTGGATTTGGCTCAACAAGTCTCAATACTCCAGAAAATCCGGCAAATGCGCGATGACACGAAATTTCGCAACTTCGCATTGAGTTTTCTTGCTACTCGATACGTTTTAGCCCAAACCAAGAAAAACGTCCCTCCGCAGAAGTGCGAATTTCGATTTTGCCGAAAATCTCCGGAATCTGTCGGGTAGTTTTTGAGAAATCGATGTTCGAAACAAAATAATCGCAGTTTTGCCAAAATGGTTTTTTGACCATATCTCTAGCTGAAAGCAATAAATTCCGGCTGCTGGGCATTCATAAAATGGGCATTTGGACGCTGTATCGATTGAGTATAAATAAGTCAACTTTGTCCTTAACATGTGGCAGTAATTTTGAAAAAACTGATTTCCTCAAAAATGGCCATTTTTTGACCCTAAAAACAGTTTTTTGCTTATACCGACTTAACCACTGGAGACGGCTCAAAAGTTGTAAGAGCAAAAATGTTCATTTTCGTGTCCTCTTTCCAGCCATAGCAACCAATGCCGTGTATTGTCTACTTACTGGGAGCCTAAGGCGAAAAACCAAAACTTTTTTAGCTTTTGACCTAAAAATACGGGACTGGTCCCAGAATGTTAAAGAGCACGGAAATAGGTTATTTCGTAAGTTTTAGCCATTTGCGTAAAGGATTAAAGCCGTATGAGTCAAAAATACCCGAAAGGAAACCAGTACCTTAAATGCTGTAGATTCGAACGCTGGATTACCGGTGAACCGTGAGAATCCTGTTCATCCACACGTTGCTCAGCTTCGTCAGCCGGATGCTGGCAGCGTTCATTCTCCTGGATCTCCTAGCTCTGGTCAGGGTACGTATACTTCACTCCCAGTTTTTCTCTAAGTTGGAAAGTATAGTGTATAATCGGTCAAAATGTAAATTTCCTGAAAATTAGTTGTTGCTGACACTGACGGATAAATGTTAGGCGACGGAGGTAGGGATGGGCGCGGAAAAAAAGGACTGGAAAAAAAGGTTTTTCCGTTTTTTTCCATTTTTTTTCCGATGGGGAGGAAAAAATGGAAAAATATTCCTAACGTTATTTTAACGATTTTTACAGCGGGATATGATGTTTTCTGAACTTTTCCTGCGATTTCGCACTATTTACAACTTTTTCCGTGAGTCATAGTAGGTGGGGGTATGCTAAATCTGACCAAATTGTATTTGGGTTTTTTCGAAGCATCGGAAAAAATGGAAAAATATTCGAGACATGTTCTGTAAGTTAATTTCTGAAATCAGAACATTAAGAAACTATCAAAAACACTGTTTAATTAATAATAAGGCAATATCCATGAAGTTGAGCTAATTCTGGGATTTAAGATTTTTTACCATGGAATGTGCATATGGTTGCGTAACTCAGGTAGACTTAACAGTTCCATGTCTAACAGTGGAATGTTCAGCCAAAATCTTTTAAAACGTCTGCTATTCGTTACTTTACAAGGTGTACCTACGAAAACCACAGAGCTGGACTAGCAGAACCGTCAAGGTATACAGAAGTCACCTGTAGTTTATTCTACAGTATTGTCTGCTGAAAAATTAATTCCTGTAATCAATACTGAAACCTTTGTAACCGCTTGTGTAAGTGCGCACTACACGGTGGGGCTATTAAATATGTTGAAAACGGCTTTTATGCATGCAGAAACATGAAATAACACAACTTTTAGCACATTGGTGAATTTTGGGGTGACCGGAAAAAAATGGAAAAAAAACGGAAAAAAGGTTTTTTCCTGCAATCTTTTTTTCCGGAAAAAACCAACCCTAGACGGAGGGATCCCATACGTGCAAGCACTTCTTTTTACTCTTATTTACTTTAGGAAGCTCGGGTCATGTTGGAAGTCCCATTCCGATGCGACATTCGCCCGTTTCGCCCGCTCCGATGTCAGGTACCTATTTGTCGTATTGTTTGTTTTAGGTCTCTTTGTGCTTGTTGCTTGAATGTTTCGGAAATATGCTTACTGACATAGAAATAGATTAAAAATATTGCTGTTTGACACTGTTCAGATTTTTTGACCGATCGTAATTTTTGGGGTTTTTCATAGTAGCGACTTCCAAGCATTTTCATAATAGCAGAATCAAAAAAGCACAAGTTCATTAACTGACTATGTTTTGTTTTGCGCATTTGTTTATATATACACATTTAGCAAACATTATATTTGCATTTTATTTTGTTTTCCTTTTTAGTCTACAATCATGTGGCATCTTCAGGAAGTTCTATGCAATGCAGTGTTGGAAATACTGTTAGCACCAGTGCCTCGGGCAGTGTAGATTCTGGTAGATCTGGCCCTCCTCATCAACCTCTTCCTTCCAACGTAGACTAGCGAAGTAGCGAGAATGGGTTGCCGCGGCATTTTCCGTTTATAGATGGCCATATCTCCCAAAAGAGGCACCGTTGTGACCCAGTATAGTCTGATTCGTATAGTCCGTATCGAGAGCTCTCAATAGAGTACCATATTGACCATATTTAGAGTTGTTTAAATTTTTGGTCATTTTGGTCGATTTTGACCATTTTTGACCCATTTGCGGCTCTGTAACTCAATTTTCGTACACTTTGGCGTTTTGGCCCTATTACAACTTTTTATATACTCAATGAGAGCTTTCGAATGACACCGATATGAGCCCGATCCGAGAACTTTCAATTTTGAGCCATTTTGGCCGTTTTTGGGCATTTTTTGACCATTTTTCGCCTCATAACTCAAAATGAGTGCATTTTCAGGCCTTGACCCAATTACAACTTTTTCATTACTCGCCGAGAGCTTTCGAATGATACCAAAATTAGCTCATTTGGACAACTTTTTTATTTTACTCATTTTTACTCACGGGGCTGCTCCGGGAGCAACCTTGCTCCCCCGGGGCTCCCCGCGCTTCAGTCAACACTTCAAGTCAAGACCTTCAAAATGAGGTATCAACCACCTCTCTACCCCTTCCCAAACTCAAGATAGAGGGGGGGGACAGGGGTGGTCACGAGAATAATAATAACTAGCGAAGTAGCGAGAATGGGTTGCCGCTGCTTTTTCCCTTAGAGACACGGCTCACGGATCTCTGTCAGAAGAATGCAACAGTGTTTTGGTCGTAACTTTCACTAGACGCATTTCCGGAAAATGCCGCAAGCAGAAAAGTTGTTCAGCTCGACGAGCTCTTTCATTTGAGTACCATATCGACCACTTTCGGAAAAATTTTTCAAAATCCGGGTTTTCGGGAATTCCCGGATTTTCAGTTTTTCGGCTGTAACTCTTGCTAGACGCATTTCCGGAAAATGCCGCAAGCAGAAAAGTTGTTCAGCTCGACGAGGTCTTTCATTTGAGTACCATATCGACCACTTTTGGAAAGATTTTTCAAAATCCGGGTTTTCGTGAATTCCCGGATTTTCAGTTTTTCGGCTGTAACTTTTGCTAGACGCATTTCCGGAAAATGTCGCAAGAAGGAAAGTTGTTCAGCTCGGCGAGCTCTTTCATTTGAGTACCATATCGACCACTTTCGGAAAAATTTTTCAAAATCCGAAATTTTCCGGGTCCAATATCTCGAAATCCGTAAATTTTCCGGAAATTTCGATTACAGTTTCGAAATCAGCATGGTCGAATTACCCTATGACCAACTTTTGAGCGAAATCGGAGACAAAAAATTTTTACGTTTCCCTTGGTCCCCCCTTACCATTCCAAAAAATTCCGGGAGCTGCCATTCCCGGAATCCGTGAAATATCGGACTGCCCGCGCTTCAGTCAACACTTCACCCCACCCCAAACCCCCACTGAAAATTTCAGCCCAATCGGTCAACCCTAGCAAAAGTTAGAGGGGGGGGGACAGGGGTGGTAACGAGATGAATAATAATAATAAACGGACATACCCAGATGAAAGGGTTGCCTTTTTATGTAAAAAGCGGCAACCCAATAATAATAACTAGCAAAGTGGCGAGAATGGGTTGCCGCGGCATTTTCCGTTTATAGATGGCCATATCTCCCAAAAGAGGCACCGTTGTGACCCAGTATAGTCTGATTCGTGTAGTCCGTATCGAGGGCTCTCAATAGAGTACCATATTGACCATATTTAGAGTTGTTTAAATTTTTGGTCATTTTGGTCGATTTTGACCATTTTTGACCCCTTTGCGGCTGCGTAACTCAATTTTCGTACACTTTGGCGCTTTGGCCCTATTACAACTTTTTATGTACTCAACGAGAGCTTTCGAATGATACCCATATTAGGTGATTTCCGCTACTTTTAATTTTGAGCTATTTTGGCCGGTTTTGACCATTTTTGAACCCTTTGAATCTCCGTAACTCAATTTTCGTACATTTTGGCGGCTTGGCCCTATTACAACTTTTTATATACTCAATGAGAGCTTTCGAATGACACCGATATGAGCCCGATCCGAGAACTTTCAATTTTGAGCCATTTTGGCCGTTTTTGGGCATTTTTTGACCATTTTTCGCCTCATAACTCAAAATGAGTGCATTTTCAGGCCTTGACCCAATTACAACTTTTTCATTACTCGCCGAGAGCTTTCGAATGATACCAAAATTAGCTCATTTGGACAACTTTTTTATTTTACTCATTTTTACTCACGGGGCTGCTCCGGGAGCAACCTTGCTCCCCCGGGGCTCCCCGCGCTTCAGTCAACACTTCAAGTCAAGACCTTCAAAATGAGGTATCAACCACCTCTCTACCCCTTCCCGAACTCAAGATAGAGGGGGGGACAGGGGTGGTCACGAGAATAATAATAACTAGCGCTACTGCAAAAATGTGTTGCCCACAACAGGTTTTTCTGTTTATTTTTCTGCCATAACTTTCGCTAGACGCAGTTTCAGAAATTGTCGCAAGAAGGAATGTTGCTCAGCTCGACGAACTCTTTCGTTTGAGTACCATATCGACTACTTTTGGAGAAATTTTTCAAAATTCGGAAATTTCCGGGGCGAATATATCGAAATCCGTAAATTTTCCGGAAATTTCGATTTCAGTTTCGAAATCAGCGTGGTCGATTTATCCTATGACCAACTTTTGAGTGAAATCGGAGACAAAAAATTTTTCGACCCAAAATCCGGATTTTCGTGAATTCCCGGATTTTCAGTTTTTCGGACATAACTTTCGCTAGACGCATTTTCGGAAAATGTCGCAAGAAGGAAAGTTGCTCAGCTCGACGAGATCTTTCATTTGAGTACCATATCGACCACTTTTGGAGAAATTTTTCAAAATCCGGAATTTTCCGGGTCGAATATCTCGAAATCCGTAAAATTTCCGGAAATTTCGACTTCAGTTTTGAAATCAGCGTGGTCGAGTTACCCTATGACCAACTTTTGAGCGAAATCGGAGACAAAAAATTTTTGACCAAATTTTGGATTTTGAAATTTCGCCTTGGTCCCCCCTTACCAATCGAAAAATTCCGGGATTCGCCATTCCCGGAATCCGAAAGGTATCGGAACCATCTTGCTTCCCGGAGATGTCCTAGTCAAGGGCTTCAAAATGAGGTATCAACCACCCCTGTACCCCTTCCCAATCTCGAGATCTAGGGGGGGGACAGACGGATAATAATAATAATAATAATAATAAATCCTACCGGCATCAACGGGTTGTCGCGCATTTTCCTCTTATTCCTCTGTGCTTATATTGGCTCGGGCTCAAGCTCAGTTTTGGAACATTTTCAGACTTTGGCCCTATCACAACTTTTTCCCTACTCGCTGAGATCTTTCGAATAAGTACCATATTGACAACTTTTAGGACAATTTTTAAAATTCCGGTTTTCCGGGAATTCCCGGATTTTCAGTTTTTCGGCTGTAATTTTCGCTGGACGCATTTCCGGAAAATGTCGCTAGAAGGAAAGTTGCTCAGCTCGACGAGTTCTTTCATTTGAGTACCATATCGACCGCTTTCCGAAAAATTTTTCAAAATCCGGAATTTTCCGGGTCGAATATCTCGAAATCCGTAAATTTTCCGGAAATTTCGATGTCAGATTCGAAATCAGCACCACCGACTTACCCTATGACCAACTTTCAAGCAAAATCCGAGACAAAAAATTTTTAAGTCCAAAATCCGGGTTTTCGTGAATTCCCGGATTTTCAGTTTTTCGGCTATAACTTTCGCTAGACGCATTTCCGGAAAATGTCGCAAGAAGGAAAGTTGTTCAGCTCGGCGAGCTCTTTCATTTGAGTACCATATCGACCACTTTTGGAGAAATTTTTCAAAATCCGGAATTTTCCGGGTCGAATATCTCGAAATCCGGAAATTTTCCGGAAATTTCGATTTCAGTTTCGAAATCAGCGTGGTCGACTTACCCTATGACCAACTTTTAAGCAAAATCGGAGACAAAAAATTTTTACGTTTCCCTTGGTCCCCCCTTACGATTTTTAAAATTCCGGGATTCGCCATTCCCGGAATCCGGGAGATATCGAGATGCCCTTACAAACGGGAGCACTTCAGGTCACCCTACAACTATGGTGAGAATTTCAGCCCGATCGGTCCAGCCAATCTCGAGAAAAAGGGGGGGGACACAAATGTTGACCGGAATAATAAATAAATAAATAAATAAATAAAGAAACTTAGCCATATCAAAGGGTTGTCTTTTTTTTTAAAAAATGCGACAACCCAATAAATCCTACCGGCATCAACGGGTTGTCGCGCATTTTCCTCTTATTCCTCTGTGCTTATATTGGCTCGGGCTCAAGCTCAGTTTTGGAACATTTTCAGACTTTGGCCCTATCACAACTTTTTCCCTACTCGCTGAGATCTTTCGAATAAGTACCATATTGACAACTTTTAGGACAATTTTTAAAATTCCGGTTTTCCGGGAATTCCCGGATTTTCAGTTTTTCGGCTGTAATTTTCGCTGGACGCATTTCCGGAAAATGTCGCTAGAAGGAAAGTTGCTCAGCTCGACGAGTTCTTTCATTTGAGTACCATATCGACCGCTTTCCGAAAAATTTTTCAAAATCCGGAATTTTCCGGGTCGAATATCTCGAAATCCGTAAATTTTCCGGAAATTTCGATGTCAGATTCGAAATCAGCACCACCGACTTACCCTATGACCAACTTTCAAGCAAAATCCGAGACAAAAAATTTTTAAGTCCAAAATCCGGGTTTTCGTGAATTCCCGGATTTTCAGTTTTTCGGCTATAACTTTCGCTAGACGCATTTCCGGAAAATGTCGCAAGAAGGAAAGTTGTTCAGCTCGGCGAGCTCTTTCATTTGAGTACCATATCGACCACTTTTGGAGAAATTTTTCAAAATCCGGAATTTTCCGGGTCGAATATCTCGAAATCCGGAAATTTTCCGGAAATTTCGATTTCAGTTTCGAAATCAGCGTGGTCGACTTACCCTATGACCAACTTTTAAGCAAAATCGGAGACAAAAAATTTTTACGTTTCCCTTGGTCCCCCCTTACGATTTTTAAAATTCCGGGATTCGCCATTCCCGGAATCCGGGAGATATCGAGATGCCCTTACAAACGGGAGCACTTCAGGTCACCCTACAACTATGGTGAGAATTTCAGCCCGATCGGTCCAGCCAATCTCGAGAAAAAGGGGGGGGACACAAATGTTGACCGGAATAATAAATAAACAAGCAAATTGGCATGAATGGGTTGCCGCTGCATCTTTCCTCTTATCAACAAGTCAATTTTCCGTGTCGAGTACCACGAAATCCGTAAATATTCCGGAAATTTCGACTTCAGTTTCGAAATCAGCGTGGTCGAATTAGCCTATGACCAACGTTTGAGAGAAATCGGAGACAAAAACTTTTCTGGCCAAAAATCCGGGTTTTCGGGAATTCCCGGATTTTCAGTTTTTCGGCCATAACTTTCGCTAGACGCATTTCCGGAAAATGTCGCAAGAAGGAAAGTTGTTCAGCTCGGTGGGCTCTTTCATTTGAGTACCATATTGACCACTTTTGGAGATATTTTTCAAAATCCGGAATTTTCCGGGTCGAATATCTCGAAATCCGTAAAATTTCTGGAAATTTCGATTTCAGTTTCGAAATCAGCGCTGTCGAATTACCCTATGACCAACTTTTAAGGAAAATCGGAGACAAAAATTTTTTCCGTTCAAAATCCGGGTTTCCGGGAATTCCCGGATTTTCAGTTTTTCGGCCATAACTTTCGCTAGACGCATTTCCGGAAAATGTCGCAAGAAGAAAAGTTGTTCAGCTCGGCGAGCTCTTTCATTTGAGTACCATATTCACCGCTTTTGGAGAAATTTTTCAAAATCCGGAATTTTCCGGGTCGAATATCTCGAAATCCGGAAATTTTCCGGAAATTTCGATTTCAGTTTCGAAATCAGCGTAGTTGAATTACCCTATAACCAACTTTTGAGCAAAATCGGAGACAAAAAATTTTTACGTTTCCCTTGGTCCCCCCTTACCATTCGAAAAAATTCCGGGTACCGCCATTTCCGGAATCCGGGAAGTACCGAACTGCCCGCGCTTCCGGGAGCACTTTAGGTCACCCCCAACTCCCCCTGAAAATTTCAGCCGGATCGGTCCACCCAATCAAAAGTTAGAGGGGGGGGACAAGAATCCGGAGAAGAAATAATAATAATAAAGAAATAACGGACATACCCAACACAAAGGGTTGCCTTTTTGTGAAAAAGCGGCAACCCAATAAATAAATAAATAAAGAAACTTAGCCATATCAAAGGGTTGTCTTTTTTTTTAAAAAATGCGACAACCCAATAATAATAAGCACAGACCAATAACAAGGTGTTGCCCATTCCTTTGGAAAAGTGGGCAACACAATAAAGGGACATACCCAGATGAAAGGGTTGCCTTTTTGTGTAAAAAGCGGCAACCCAATAATAATAAAAACGGACATACCCAGATGAAAGGGTTGCCTTTTTGTGTAAAAAGCGGCAACCCAATAAGTTGTGTAAGTGGGCGCTTTATTGTATCAGTTTCAGAGCACAGTTTAAAACGGGACTACTTCGTTTCTCGGACGCGCTCTTTTGATTTTGCTTTTTCGATTATTTTTAAGACGAAATTTTCTTTTGGATAGCTCAGGGAAGGATAACAAGTAGTCATAAGCTACTTCAGAAGGTGGGGGGGGGTAAAGGTAAAAGGTAAAACTTCTCAAATTTTGGATCGGATTGTACTTATTGGATTTGTAATTTGTTGTATTCTAGCATCCATAAGCGTGCCATACTCTACGTCGGATGGTAGCAAGGCCAACCCTGGACCGCTGGGCTATCCTGGGGGTCATCCGCCTGGTGTTCCGCACATTCCACCGCAGTCTGTGATCAGTTCTTCCTCTGTAGTCCCCGGCACGTCCTCCGTCGGCGCCCTACCACCTCACATGCATCCTCTGTACAGCCAATCACCTGCCAGCGGTGTGGGAGGTCCTGGAGTGGTACCGCCGCCACATGGGGCCTTTTATCCTCACTATCCTGGTATGGATCCATCCCATCATCCCCACCTGGCTCCGATGGCCTACCAGGGCTATCCTCCTGGCTACTATGGACCACCATCCCACCACCCTCGGGGATCTACCAATGGCATGGCCCCTCCCGGTTATGGTGGATACCTTCCGCCAGGTGGGTTGCCCATGGGCCCCTCTTCCAGTCAAGCCAGTGAGTTGTCCCAACCGCCCGTTAGGTCTCAATCCTCCAATGAGCCTTCTGCCTGTGGAAATGGACTTGTTCCGGTTAGTGGCGGTAGTGCGGTTTCCAATGGCCCGGTGCATAGCAACGAAAACAGTCGCGACTCCATGGAGATGTCAGAGCAGAAAGGTACTGATATCGAATATTGCATGTATACAACGTGCAAGGGCGTATCCAGGGGGGTGGTTCAGAGGGTCCCATCCCCCTTTTCTGAAAACTTTTCGAATTTTTAGCTATTGTTTGCCAAAGTTGGCCATTTTTGAGGAAAAATTAGGCTCGGACCTCCTCCCTTTTCGGCTTGGACCACCTCCTTTTTAAAATCCTGGACACGGTCCTGACACTTGTTATATGCGGTCTTTTCCTTTGAACTGTGTTTTGTTTTATGTAGTTCATTCAAGATGCTTGTAATGCAAATTTTGGAGTTTTATACTATTCCTTAATTACGTTGCTTTCTTTGTACTTTTGCAAATGTGAAGCTTTGTTACTTTTCAGAGAGTCAAAGGAATGCTAGCTGTTCGAGGCAGAATTCTGCACCTCCAACCCCGAGCAGGCACGGAGGCCCTCCAAATCACAACGCTAAACATTCCAATGGCTCTGTAGGGTATGTTCCGTTTAGCCATATAAGTTTGATCGAATCAAGTTGGCAATAAGTTCGGATCGGAGTTTGACCAAGCATTTAATTTAATATACATTAACATGGTTATATTTGATTGCCACTTTAAGATTTTTAAGATTTGCGGGTATGTCTCTAGTTCTGTGTCAAAATTGCTTTAGAATGCTCAATGATTAAAATTGATTTGCCCTCACTTAGCATGTTTCTGCTGATCTGTTAATACTATTGAATGAGAGCATTTTGAAGCTTTACACCATTTGAATTTAATTTAATAACTCCAGGCCTGTTGCGGTTCCTTTTTTCCTTTTATTTCCTTTTTTTCGAGACCTTCCTTTTATTTCCTTTTTTCGCCCAAAATTCCTTTTATTTCCTTTTTTTTCTGGCTGACTTCAAAAAGTCTAAGAAATTTCAAAATTTTTAAGCAAAAATTACATTTTTGCCCATATTTTTTCAAAAATTTCCGGCTTCGCCGGGATGTCATGTCATCGTATGGATTTTAATTTCAAAGCTGGTTTTATATTTTGGACGTATATATGTATATATTTAATAATACCTTGAGCTGGCTTTACGTATTGTATATATATATTTGGTCTATTTGGCTGGTAAAGTGTAGATTTAATTTATAGTAACGGCTGAGCTTTTACTGTTTCTAGAGTGCATGAAATAGCAAATTTTGATGGTTGTTGGTAGTTTCTTATCATAAAAATCGAAAAATTCGACCACTGTATAGTCCTGTCCACTATAAGTCTGTGCATTTTGATAAGGGGGGTCCAAGGTGAGTGCAACGGGTGGTCTGGGGGCGGAGCCCCCAGAAGTTGAAAATTTTTTATTTTTGCCCGAAAACAGTATACATATTGGACATTAGTTTCTCGTAAAAAGTAAATTATCGCGCCGAAGGCGAAGACATTTTTAAAAAATAGCTATTTTTGCCATAAAAATAGCAAACATTTTCCATTTTATCATTCCAAAACGGGGGGTTCTAGACTCCTTGAACCCCCCCACCTGGTTGCGGCCTTGAGTCTGTGTATATATGCATAAAAGTTTACAGGCGGCAGTACAGAATTCAGGAGCATTTTTCAGATGTCAATGTAAAAAGAATAAATCGCTCGGCTTCGTCGAATCTATCCGATCAGATTAAATTCTTAAAGCAAAAATAATATAAAATGCGATAGCGTAGTAGCAAGAAAATAGCCTTTAAAGTTTATTATTTTTGCCAGTTTTCATCGGAAAAATTCCTTTTTTTTTCCTTTTTTCTGTTTCAAAATTCCTTTTTTTATTCCTTTTTTCTGAGGAAGGCCGCGCAACAGCCCTGAGTTTCAGTTCGCTTTAAAAACAACGGTATCCAGCTCTCTGAGTTAATATAAAGCACAATTTCATGTTTATTCAGCCTCTCTTACAGCAGTGTTAACAGAATCGAAGCTCAAAACCTTCAAACTTCAAGATTTAAGGAAAGACTGAAACTAGTTTCAGTTTGAGTTTCCGTCTTTACCCAATATAGTTTCAGTTTCAGTTTCAGTCGGCTGCCTAAAAATGTTTCAGTTTCAGGTCTCTTCTCAAAATAGTTTCAGTTTCAATGACTGAAACATCACTATTAGGTAGGGTTATAGAATTTCGTTAATTGAAATTGATTTGTCTCCTCATGAACGGAAAATCAGGGAAGCTGGGGTGCACTTAAGGGGTGGCGGGGGGGCATGCGCGCGGACATAAAATTTCAAAAATTTTCGCGCCTTCGGCGCGAAATCAGCTTTATTTTTGCTTAATTTACCCTTATTTCGGCGTTTTAAACCTTTCAATAGCAACTTTTCTAAGATTTTCAAAAATTTTCGCGCCTTCGGCGTGAAATTTAATGAATTTTTGCTTAATTTACGCTTAGTTTCGCTTTTCAAACCCAATTTTCAACTTCTGGGGTGCTTCGCCCCCCAGACCCCCCAAATTTTTCTGAGGTCCTCCCCCCGCGAAAAAATTTTCTATGTGCGCCACTGCAGGGAAGGGATTGGTTGTACAAGCGTTTTCCATGGAAATTTGTCTAATAGAAAGAGTTTGGTAGCTGTGTAGCGTTTTGTGCCAGATTTTCGCCGCCTAGCATGGACGAGCCTAACTCGGTCGATCTGAGCTTTTCTAGCTAGCTGGATACTATTTAAACTGGCATTTTCTTCAACGCAATTAAATGATTGTTCTGGGCTTTCTCCATGGATTTTTCTTGGGGGAGGGGGGGCTCCTTTGTGGGGCCTCCAAAAGACTGATGAACAAGATGCTTGGGGGGGCGGGAATTTTTCTAGAAATGTACTAAAATATGCGCTGTTTTTCTAGCATGCACTGTAAAAGGTGATTTTTATCAGAAAACCTGGGCTAATTCCAGTGTGGGTGCCTCCTCATAAACGGCTTTTCCCCAAAAAAGATTTTGTGACCACTAATTGTGGTCATTTTAGCGGTAAAAATAAACGGTTGCAGTGTACGTGTATGCTAGAAAAATAGTGCAATTTTTAGCAAAATTTTCAGTCCCCAACAAAATTGCTTGTCCCCTCATCCTGCAAGGAAAAATCCTTAGAGTTAGCTGATCACAAAACACCAGAAACCAGCAGACTAGCATCCAGCAGTGATAGAAGCTTTACTCAAAGTTGATAAATTTCGTTGTGGCTCTTATAAGATTTTTTGCTATTGTTTAGGAATTCGTTCCCAGAGTCGTCCTGAGGACATCATGTTTGAGGTGTTTCGTGCCATGAAATCACTGGATTTTGTAAGTTCTTTTTAGGGTGTTTTCCCTTTGTACGGTGGGAAGGGGAGATTTCAGAAACCCTAACCCTAAGAGTTAGGCGTCTTTTCAGATGCATCAATCAGCTTTAATGGTAAAAAAGAGGCGTGGTTTTGCCCCGCTTTTGTATCCAACTATCTCCATTTGTTTGACCGAAATTTTGGGACAGCCAACAGTTATGTAATCCAACCAGTTTTCATATTTTGCATGAGATTGTCTGAAATGATTCACTCGGACATTAGCCTAGACCAAAATCACGATTCAAATCTTCTTTGGCAGGCCAGGCTTTCCCGGTTGTTCTCAAACACTACATCCAGGATATTATAAACTGGTCTGTGTTTGTGATATTATGCGATAGAGAACTGATGTAAAGAATCAAATTCTGGAGTAGTCCAAGTTTGGCTAGACTTGACGATGTGTTCCGAAACTATTCTGATATTATTTTGATTGAGCTAGCTGTTAACGGTCTGTCATAGAAAAAAGTTTTGACACAGAGATTTTGCAGAATCTTGTCTATTCTTTTAGAATTTTCCTTTTGTTCAACAAGATTAGAACTGTTTTCAAATCTTTTTCCTTTTTTGATAATTAGGTGATAATTTTTGATAATTGATCATTTTCCATGTCACCAACTGCGTGCGATAAAAATTTGAGCTAGACCGATAAAGTTTTGTTGGAGTTTTGAGGAGTCAAATTTGGCCCAAAATCGATTTTGGCAAATTTTGGCCAATTTTTCAAAGCAATCAAAAATTACCAGAATTAAAGTTATAAGTTTAGTTTTTCATGAGAATTGCTAACAACATTCTGAACTGTGTTTTCATGTATGAGGAAAAATTTTAGGTCAAGATTTGCAGCTGTAATTCAAAATTGAAGTTGCAACCTTTTTACAGTGTAAGTTTTTGCCTACTTCATCGGTCGCTCATGGTCGACCGCTGCAGGTTAAAATTTTTTCTTTACCTTCCGCACATTTTCCATGTCACCAACTGCGTGCGATAAAAATTTTAGCTAGACCGCTAAAGTTTTGTTGGAGTTTTGAGGAGTCAAATTTGGCCCAAAATCGATTTTGGCAAATTTTGGCCAATTTTTCAAAGCAATCAAAAATTACCAGAATTAAAGTTATAAGTTTAGTTTTTCATGAGAATTGCTAACAACATTCTGAACTGTGTTTTCATGTATGAGGAAAAATTTTAGGTCAAGATTTGCAGCTGTAATTCAAAATTGAAGTTGCAACCTTTTTACAGTTTAAGTTTTTGCCTACTTCATCGGTCGCTCATGGTCGACCGCTGCAGGTTAAAATTTTTTCTTTACCTTCCGCACATTTTCCATGTCACCAACTGCGTGCGATAAAAATTTGAGCTAGACCGATAAAGTTTTGTTGGAGTTTTGAGGAGTCAAAGTTGGCCCAAAATCGATTTTGGCTAATTTTGGCCAATTTTTCAAAACAATCAAAAATTACCAGAATTAAAATTATAAGTCTAGTTTTTCATGAGAATTGCTATCAACATCCTGAACTGTGTTTTCATGCATAAACGAAAATTCTAGGTCAAGAATTGTTGCTCCAGTTCATGATTGAAGTTGGAACTTTTTACACTGTCAGTTTTTGCAACTTCACCTGTCGCTCATGTTCGACCTCAATTCTAAAAACGTAGAGCCAATTTTCATGCCATTAGTGGGTCAACACAGCCGCCCCCCCTCGTATTCCTAGAAACATCCTAGGATTGTCCCTTTACGCTGTGGAAATTGTCCAAAATTGAAGTGTGTGAATTCTAACAGTGAAGTTTGTATTTCGACTTCGTCTCGTCGTATTTTCTACATAAATTTAACGGTTTCTGCTTCTGTGTTGTTTGTTTTTCAGTTTTCGTATTTCATATTCCTATTTTTTCTCCATTGCAGAATTTCCTGCAGCGCATCGACGAGCAGCGCCCGCTGTTTGCTGACCTGCAGAAGCGAGGCACTCAGCTGACGTATTTTTCACAGAAAAAGGATGTGATCCTGATCAAAAACCTCCTCATCTCGGCCCAGCATCGTTGGGATAAGGTCGTCTCAAGGGCCAGTGAACGGACCAGACTTTTGGATACTGCCTACTCACAGACCAAAGAAGTTTGTTTTTATTTTTGGTGGGAGTTAGCAAAAATAGTCTCAGTGTTTGCAATGAAACAGGTTTTTTCTTGAGTATTTTGTGTACCATTTTTGCAAAAATTGTCATTTTTTTGTACATGTGTAGTTAACTTTCCCTTGTCTGTTTTAAAAATTTTGAGTTTAATATATTTTTTTGAACATTTTGAGGAGAGGGATCACAGGTGGACAAGGGGGGGGGAAAGGAGAAGTCGCCCACAAGGGGTCGCGAAATTGCTCCCACAAGGGGTAAGAAAATTGGCCACAAGGGGTAACAAAATTGCCCAAGAAATAGGTTTTACGACTAAAATTTCCAAAAAATTTCCGGCTTCGCCGGAATTTTTCACTTAAAATTACTATTTTTTTGCTAAAAAACCTCCGAAAAATGTGTTTTAGCTAAAAATTTGCTGTTTTTTGCTAAAAAATGGCAAAAATAGCTTAAAAATCGCCTTCAAAAGTACCCCAAAGAAAAGTCGCTCTCACAAGGGGTACCCAAATTTGCTTCCACAAGGGTCAGTGAAATTTGACCTCCCGTTCAGGTATGAGAGGGATGAGACAATTACCAAAAATGCTTGCACTTTGAACAGCAAAAAATTGGTCCGCGTTCCTTGAGCAAAACCTGCACCAGTCGTATGCCGTTCTACGGCGAAATAATGCTACTTTTAGGTGGCAGTATGTTTGAGTGCAGCTGTTGAATGAAGCCCGTCATTTTCAAATTTTTGTCCAAATTTAAGATTACTTATCGTATTTTGCAATTGTTTCTGTAGTTATTATTGTTCGCCGGATTTTAGACTCCGAATTCCAGCCGACCCCTGTGGTGCCAACCTTACGACTGACCGTGAAACTGGGTGGTAGCCAACAGCAACAGGATGATCTATCTTCCGGCGACTCGCCCGCCTCTGTGAGCGACTTGAAAAGTTTTGTGGACAAGCCAGCAAGTCTGTAGGTACGGTCTCCCTTGGACGGGGGGTGGACCCGGATCCTGAGCCAAGGGTGGGGTCCAGCGGATTGGAAGGGGGTCTGGGGGGACCCTCCACAAGTCAACCTCCTGGAGATAATGGTTTGGTTGAAGGTCCTGCTGATAATAATAGTGTAAGTAGGTTTCAGACTTAACTTTATTTTTTTGACGTTTTTAAGTCTGTTCTGAGTGCGTTGCTGTGTCAGATTTTGTCACAAATAACTTTTCGACTTTTCTGTTGTAGGTGCTATCAAGAGTAGTGCTATGTACAATTTGCTGACAGGTCGCGAATTTTTTATTTATTTTTATTTATTATTAATTCACTTAAAAATCAATTCACTGAGAGTTGGTCAGCAAACTATATTCTCAGCTCTAACCAGTTGGTGGCCGGCCGGTGATTGGTTCGGTCGTTAAATGACTATTTTCGCACATTTCACAGGCTGAAGTTCAGTTTTTTTAATGGTACGCTAATTAGTTATTGTTTAATTAATTGTTATGTTGCATTCTGTTTTAGACTCTCCAATCTTCACCTACAAACTCTAAACTACACCTTTCTTCATTTTATTTTTCCTGAAATTCTGAAAATTTTGTACTCTTTGATCTGTTTTCTTCCAACCTGAAAACAATTCTTTCAACAAAACAACTACAAATATTTCCAAGCCTGTTCCTTCTTTACGAGTGGCCGTAGCTCAGTGGCAGAGCAACCCAGGCTTTCGAGTCTGGGGGGGTCCCGGGTTCAAGTCCCGGCGGACACTTCCTAAGCAGGCTTGGGAACTGTATTACATTTCCTTATGCTCATGTATATAAGTTGGAGGAAAACAGATGTTTTTCATTTCAATTTAATGTTTTTAATTTGGGAAAACAATCTATATATATATATATTTTGTTTAATTTTTTTAAATTACCAAATTTCTGTTCAGGCTACCTAAACAACAACCCTCACTAGTGATGGGCACCGGATATTTTTTCATATCCGGATATCCGCCTATTTTCCTTTAACGGATATCCGAATATCCGCCTATTTCAAACTTAACTTCAAGAAAATTTTTCGATTGTGCAGTTAAGTTTTCAATTTTTTGTCAATTTTTCGGCAGGCTGTGAATGTCTATCATGCAACCAAGCCTCAACCTTCGTTTCAACAATATCTTCAGAGGAATTTTTGAAAAATATTTTAAAATTTTTGAAATTTTCGTCAAAAATTTGCTAATTATTCATTGTTTTGACTGAAATGTACACGGATATCCGGATATTTTTCTCAAATCGGATATTATCCGGATATAAAAATTATCCGGATATCCAGTGCCCATCACTAACTCTCACACAATACGTTAATCAAGTTTCAATTGTCCCTATTTAAATTTGTACGAAAAAAATCCAGCAAGCGTGTCTTACTTAACCGAAGCTGTTTAAGGGGGGGCTACTAAAGGTTTGCCCCGACTTTGTCAGATTGGCCTACTTTTTGGCGATGGTATAGATCATGGGTGTGGTCAAAAAATATCGGGTACTGAGATCTTAGCTGCCTTCCAGCCATGTGCAGCCGTAGCGTTTATGTGCCCGACCCCCCATTTTCGCAACTACCAACATAATTATTTAAAAATTTCTACTGACTGCTAGGTCCAAGCTTTAATGCTGCCATGCGCTAATATGATTTGGCACATGTGTTCCTACCTGCGGAAAAATACTACGTAGATGTCTGTTGTTTTTAGGGTCAAAAAACGGCCATTTTTGAGGAAATCATTTTTTTGAAAATTACTGCCACATGTTGGTTGGCTTATTTATGCTCAATCGATACATCGTCCAAATGCACATTTTATGAATGCCTATTAGCTGACCTTTATTGCTTAAAGCTAGAGATTTGGCTAAAACCATTTTGGCAAAATTGCGATTAGTTTGTTTTGAACATCGATTTCTCAAAAACTACTCGACGGATTCCGGAGATTTCCGGCAGAATCAAAATTAGCACTTCTGCGGAGGGACGTTTTTGTTGGTTTGGGCTAAAACGTACCGAGTAGCAAGAAAACGCAATGCGCAGTTACGAAATTTCGTGTTACCGTGCATTTGGCCGATTTTCTAGACCATTAACACCTGCTGAGCCAAATCCAAAAAACGTCCCTCGGCCCATATGTCCTTCATATCGTGGCACAAAAAGAACTTTTGGTCGATTCCTCAGTTTTGAGAAATCGATTTTCAAAATTTTTGGTCTATATATTCATACTGTTAGCTGTCAGCATGTCAGTAAATTTCTGCTATTTTTTGCTAATTTTGCCAGTTTCGTAAGCGCATGTGAATATACAGATAATGAGGTTTAGAACGATGTATAAAGCTCTTTCTAACTCCCAAAATTGTGAAAGTTATAGCGTTTTAGAAAATCACCACAAAAGCGCTGTACAAAAGGATACCACCACCTTAATGGGCTTGACCAGTGGTCGGTAGGCCCCAAAGACCGTAGTGACCACTGATCACTTCCATGAGTTTCGGGAATATGCCCATTGAATGAGCTTAGTTTATTTACTATATATGCCCCCAGCCCCAACCAAGAGTACATAATATGTGTGCCACTAGGCACACTCTATATTATGTTATCAGAGCAAAAACTACATACGTATGCTCTGCTCGCTAACGCTCCCCCCCGCAAATCACTACCTAGTACAAACGGGGGTACGCTCACTCGCTCTATGTTAATGTGCTTAAGGGGGGGGGGTCGCTTTTTGGCCGATTTTTCGACCATCTCCGATTTTGCTCATTTTCACATATTTTGTAGTCCCCATGGGTGCCCAAAACAAGACAGGTGCGTTTTGCGTAATATTGCTTCTATCGTGCTGTAGAGCCCTTCAAAGGTGACCTCGACATGTGTTAAACATAGGAAAATGAAAAAGTTAGGTTAAAAAGTTTGTGGCAGAAAAATTTTTCGCTATACGCAAGATACAGCGCTGCAACCTTGTTGTACATGTTAAGGACATATCAGAGAGTGCAAATAACCCTTCTGAAACAATTTTGTTGAGTGTCGGGTTTTTGGCGATTTTTCAAAGTCAAAATTTCGGAAAATTGGTGCTTTTTGTGCCACGAAAAACAGGACAAGCAAAACATTTTCGCCTCTCCTGCACGATTGGCAAAAGCTACAGAAATCGCTTATAGATAGTTGCACTCTACGCATACACAGAATTCTTATGACAGTAGTTGCAAATTTCTACCGTTTGTAGTGCTCTCAAAAAACTTGCCACAAAATGTGCTAATTTTGCCAAAAATCATCATTTTGCACAATTGTCACGTTTTTTTAATAATTTCTCCCTCGTTACCCACTCGAAAGTCACCAAAATTGGCACATAAAACTCTCAATGCCTGCCTGACATTATGGTAAAGGCAAATGCTTCAAGGTAGAACCTTTGTGTCGTGTCGGCTACTTTGATCGCTTAAAGGTCACAAAAGTCAATTTTTGAAAATTCCTAAATATAGACAAATTGGGTATCATTCGATAGCTACTGATGAGCTGAACAACTTTTCTAATAGAACTATATGTCTGAAATTTAGTATCTGAAAGTTAGAGCAAGTTAAAGTTTCAGGGCACAGTTAGATGAAAAAGGGTCAGTTCACAATTGAAAAATGTACTGTGAACGACTGGCTGGACATCCTGGAGTCATTTTGGTATTAAAGTATTAGCCAACCCGCAGAATTAATTTGCCATATTAGCTGACCCAAATTTCGCTGCCGTTCTGTCTCAGCATGATCTTGGAGGGCAAATCACAGTGATTTTCAAGTTTTCCAACTTTATAGCTGAATATCTCTGCCACCGTTTGATTTCGAACTCTTAAGGCCAGTTTACACCACCAAACTTTCGCCAAACCAAACCTCGACCAAACTCAAGTTTGGCGAAAGTTTGGTGGAAGTTTGATGGTGTAAACATACACCAAACGTCCACCAAACTTACACCAAACTACCACCAAACTGCCAAACTGAGTTTGGTCCCATAGCAATTTTCACCAAACGTTTGGTGAAACCGACCAATGAGAATCCACCAGAAAGTTACATGCCTGTGTCTGTGCTATATATTATACACTTGCATACATATTTTAATGCATTTGTTTCGGCCCACCGTTTTATTTTGTACTATTTATTCGTTTTGTTTCCGTTAAGGAATTTAAAAGAACGATTTACAGCCTGCAGAATTCACGTAATGTATTGCAGGCAGTATTGGAAATATTAAATGGAAAATTGAATAAGAAATATAAAAATTGGAAAAAGAAGTATTGTATATACTAAAATTTTGCAAGGACCAAGTTGAAATTGTGCCAGTTGACTGTAACTTTTACCAGTTAAGAGAACCAATATTAATAAGCAAACCCTTTTAATGATCCAATCTTTTCAATTTGCTTTAAAATTGCCAGAAAAAACATCTGTGTGGAGAAGTCCCTCTAAGCTCAGGCCACCTATTACAAAACCATTTTAATACCGACAAATGTCTGGAAAAAACTGTTAAAACTGCCGCTCATATTCTCTTTAATTTCATTGGTTCCCGCCTAAAGTTTGGTGAATGTTTGGAGGAAGTTTGTTCAAACGGAGTTTGGTAGTGTAAACACAAAGTTTGCCAAACTTTTTTTCACCAAACTTGAGTTTGGCCAAGGTTTGGTTTGGCGAAAGTTTGGTGGTGTAAACTGGCCTTAATGTTTTGTCTTGTTTTTGAGAACATATGTACCTATATTGCAGTGTGAAAATGAGCGAAATCCGGGCGATTCTTTCGTGTGTCGCTTTTTTCAACTTAGCAGAAGCGAGCAGAAGCGACACACGAAAGATTGGGCGAAATCCGTGACTATCGAGTTTGACCCAAAGCGACCCCCCCCCTTAAGCTCGAAAACACAAGCAGTGCGTGCGCGAATTT
>JASAND010009883.1:0-10000 GCA_030248195.1 Trissonchulus latispiculum
ATTAAAAGTAAGCAAAAGCTAAATGAGCGTCAATATGAGCCCAAGAGAAACGTAGCGGCTCATATTAGCCGTTTACATCTTGTCCTCTACTTATTTAGATGTTGGCTCATATTAAACATTTTAAATCTTGTCCTTGACACATTTAAATGTTGACCATCATAGCTCATATTAACTTTTTCATGCGACTGCAAGGGGCATTTTTGTATATATATATATATATATATATATATATATATATATATAAAGTAACAAAAATGCTCCGCACAAAAGAGGATAATATGTGTGTGTTGGCTGTATCGTATATATATATATCCTTTAAATATCCTTTAAATATATAATAAATATAAATAGGTATATGTGTATATCCTTTAAATTCCGGTTGAAGAAGTAAAGACAAAAGTTTCATGGGCACGTGACGTTTTTTGGCACAACAAATATTGGTGGATGGTCCCATGTCAAAAGTTGCTCAGCTCGCACAGGGCTTTCATTTGATACCAAAGTTGACCACTTCTGAAAAATTTTATTTTTGACCCAAAATCGCCTAAGTCCCCACCCCACCCCACCGCAGCACTCTACAGCCACCTTAAGCATGCAGTTCTATGACAAAAGTTGCTCAGCTCGCTTGGGGCTTTCATTTGGTACCAAATTTGACCACTTTTGAAAACTTTCATCTTTGACCCAAAATCGCCTAAGTCCCCACCCCCACCCCACCACAGCACTCTACAGCCACCTTGAGCATGCAGTTCTATGACAAAAGTTGCTCAGCTCGCTTAAGGGCTTTCATTTGGTACCAAATTTGACCACTTTTGAAAACTTTCATTTTTGACCGAAAATCGCCAGGTCCCCGCCCCACCCCACCACAGCACTCTACAGCCACTTTGAGCATGCAGTTCTATGACAAAAGTTGCTCAGCTCGCCTTAAGGTGCTGGTATCGCTGTGTAAATTTGACCCTATAGGCTTTAATTCTTTATGAAAGTGGATGAAACTTTCCAAATATACTATTTCGGTGCTCTTTAACATTCTGGGACCAGTCCCGCATTTTGAAGTGCAAAGATAAGAAATTTTTGGTTTTTGCCATTATTCTCTCAGCACATAGTCGAGACACCAGATTGGCTGATATGGCTGGAAAGAGGGCACAAAAAGTGAACATTTTTGGTTTTACAACTTTTGAGCTATCTCCAGTGGTTAAGTCAGTATAAGCAAAAAATGATTTTTGGGGGTCCAAAAATGGCCGTTTTCGAGAAAATCAGTTTTTTCAAAATTACTGCCAAATCGTACGGACAATTTCGGTTTATTGCCACTCGATCGATATACAGTCTCATTGCACATTTTATCAATGCCTATTAGCCGGAGTTTGTTGCTCTAAGCTAGAGATTTCGCCGAAAAACCATTTTGGCAAAACTGCGATTATTTTGTTTTGAACATCGATTTCTCAAAAACTACCCAATGGATTCGCGTGATTTTTGGCAGAATGAGAATTCGCACTATTGCGGAGGGACATTTTTCTTGGTTTGAGCTAGAAGGCATCTCCAGTTGCGAGAAAACTCAATGCAAAATTGCGAAATTTTGTGTCACCGCACATTTAATGGATTTTTCTTTTCCGTTAAGACCTAATGAGCCAAATCCAAAAAAATGTCCCTCGGCCCACATGTCCTTCATAGGACAGCACAAGAAAAATTTTTGGCCGATTCCACAGTTTTAACGAGAAATCCATGTTCAAAAATTTTTGGTCTATATTCAGCCTGTCAGATGTCCGTATGTCAGAAAGTTTTCGCTATTATTTCCGGATTTTTACTAGTTTCAGTACTCTCACGAGAATCTGCAGATTATAAGCTTTAAAATGATGTATAAAGCTCTTTCTAACTCACAAAATTGCGATAGTTAGTGGCGTTTAAAAAATTACGCACAAAAGCACTGCACAAAACGATACCAGCACCTTAAGGCTTTCATTTGGTACCAAATTTGACCACTTTTGAAAACTTTCATTTTTGACCGAAAATCGCCTAAGTCCCACCCCACCCCACCACAGCACTCTGCAACCACTTTGAGCATGCAGTTCTATGACAAAGTTGCTCAACGCCCAGGGCTTTCATTTGGTACCAAATTTGACCACTTTTGAAAACTTTCATTTTTGACCAAAAAATCATAGTCCCCACCCCCACCCCACCACAGCACTCTACAGCCTCTTTGAGCATGCAGTTCTATGACAAAAGTTGCTCAGCTCACTTAGGGCTTTCATTTGATACCAAATTTGACCACTTCTGAAAAATTTTATTTTTGACCCAAAATCGCCTAAGTCCCCACTCCACCCCACCGCAGCACTCTACAGCCACCTTGAGCATGCAGTTCTATGACAAAAGTTGCTCAGCTTGCTTAGGGCTTTCATTTGGTACCAAATTTGACCACTTTTGAAAACTTTCATTTTTGACCCTGCCTGACCCCTATGTTGGGACCAAAAATTCCAAAATTTTCAGAGTCCCAAAAATTTGCTGAGAAGCGGTGGGAGCTACAGTATTTTCCCCTCTAGGGTAGTTTTGGACGCTCTTTAAGATAGGCTATTAAAATCCGATCTAGCTCATATGGGTGACTCACACTGGCGATGGGTTTTTTTTCCCGCATATCGGTTTGGGTTTTTTTCCCCGCCGCGCTATACCCTCTAAAGAATTTAAGAATCACAACTTTTGTGCCGCGGCTGCCGCAGCGCCTTAGTGGCGCCGCAAAGTCGGCTCATAGCGAAAAGTGACCATTTTTGTGGTCGTCGCTCAGGTCAGAACGTTACGAGCTGGAGCTAATTTCTTTTTATATTCAGAAATTACTTATATTGAACTAACTAACGGGTCGGGTTGCGTTTCTCTATCCTTCCCCCTAGCGACCACAGTGGCCCGTCAAAGATTGCGAAAATTCGAAAAATGAAAAATCGAAATTTCTCGCTATCTCTTTCGCTTTGAGCGCTCAAATCTTCCCCCCAATGGTTTTCTGGCACGGGGAATCGATTCCCGCAGTTGGTTTACCGTCAGACCCACCCATCTTGCTGGGCTGTTTCCACTTTGCTGTCGGGAGGGTCAAGTCGGAAACCGCTTCCCGGAGGTCCATAGTAGGCTCTACCTGGCCTCTCAAAACTTTGTCTATAGGGGTTTTCTGGTGCGCCCAGCTCATTCCCGGTGTCCTTTTTGCCGTAGGACTCATCCATCTTGCTGTGCTGGTTCCACTTTGCCGTCTGGAGGGTCATGTCGGATACCGCTTCCTGGAGGTCCATAGTAGGCTCTACCTGGCCTCTGAAAACTTTGTCTATAGGGGTTTTCTGGTGTGCCCAGCTCATTCCCGGTGTCCGTTTGCCGTCCGATGTGCCTATTTTGCTGGGCTGGTTCCACTTTGCCGTTTGAAGGGTCAGTCGGGTGGGAGATCAAGTGGTCAAAAGTAAAATTTTTCAAAAGTGGTCAAATTTGGTATGAAATGAAAGCCCTAAGCGAGCTGAGCAACTTTTGTCATAGAACTGCATGCTCAAAGTGGCTGTAGAGTGCTGGGGTGGGGTGGGGACTTACGCGATTTTCGGTCAAAAATGAAAGTTTTCAAAAGTGGTCAAATTTGGTACCAAATGAAAGCCCTAAGCAAGCTGAGCAACTTTTGTCATAGAACTGCATGCTCAAAGTGGCTGTAGAGTGCTGTGGGGGGTGGGGTGGGGACTTACGCGATTTTCGGTCAAAAATGAAAGTTTTCAAAAGTGGTCAAATTTGGTACCAAATGAAAGCCCTAAGCAAGCTGAGCAACTTTTGTCATAGAACTGCATGCTCAAAGTGGCTGTAGAGTGCTGTGGTGGGGTGGGGTGGGGACTTAGGCGATTTTCGGTCAAAAATGAAAGTTTTCAAAAGTGGTCAAATTTGGTACCAAATGAAAGCCTTAAGGTGCTGGTATCGTTTTGTGCAGTGCTTTTGTGCGTAATTTTTTAAACGCCATAACTATCGCAATTTTGTGAGTTAGAAAGAGCTTTATACATCATTTTAAAGCTTATAATCTGCAGATTCTCGTGAGAGTACGAAACTAGTAAAAATCCGGAAATAATAGCGAAAACTTTCTGACATACTGACATCTGACAGGCTGAATATAGACCAAAAATTTTTGAACATGGATTTCTCAAAACTGTGGAATCGGCCAAAAATTTTTCTTGTGCTGTCCTATGAAGGACATGTGGGCCGAGGGACATTTTTTTGGATTTGGCTCAGCAGGTCTTAACGGAAAAGAAAATCCATTAAAAGTGCGGTGACACAAAATTTCGCAACTTTGCATTGAGTTTTCTCGCAACTGGAGATGTTTTAGCTCAAACCAAGAAAAATGTCCCTCCGCAATAGTGCGAATTCTCATTCTGCCAAAAATCACGCGAATCCATTGGGTAGTTTTTGAGAAATCGATGTTCAAAACAAAATAATCGCAGTTTTGCCAAAATGGTTTTTCGGCCAAATCTCTAGCTTAGAGCAACAAACTCCGGCTAATAGGCATTGATAAAATGTGCAATGAGACTGTATATCGATCGAGTATAAATAAACCAAAATTGTCCGTACGATTTGGCAGTAATTTTGAAAAAACTGATTTTCTCGAAAACGGCCATTTTTGGACCCCAAAAATCGTTTTTTGCTTATACTGACTTAACCACTGGAGATAGCTCAAATGTTCGTTTTTGTGCCCTCTTTCCAGCCATATCAGCCAATCTGGTGTCTCGACTATGTGCTGAGAGAATAATGGCAAAAACCAAAAATTTCTTATCTTTGCACCTAAAAATGCGGGACTGGTCCCAGAATGTTAAAGAGCACCGAAATAGTATATTTGGAAAGTTTCATCCACTTTCATAAAGAATTAAAGCCTATAGGGTCAAATTTACACAAAGCGATACCAGCACCTTAAGCGAGCTGAGCAACTTTTGTCATAGAACTGCATGCTCAAAGTGGCTGTAGAGTGCTGTGGTGGGGTGGGGTGGGGACTTGGCGATTTTCGGTCAAAAATGAAAGTTTTCAAAAGTGGTCAAATTTGGTACCAAATGAAAGCCCTAAGCGAGCTGAGCAACTTTTGTCATAGAACTGCATGCTCAAGGTGGCTGTAGAGTGCTGTGGTGGGGTGGGGTGGGGACTTAGGCGATTTTGGGTCAAAAATGAAAGTTTTCAAAAGTGGTCAAATTTGGTACCAAATGAAAGCCCTAAGCGAGCTGAGCAACTTTTGTCATAGAACTGCATGCTTAAGGTGGCTGTAGAGTGCTGCGGTGGGGTGGGGTGGGGACTTAGGCGATTTTGGGTCAAAAATAAAATTTTTCAGAAGTGGTCAAATTTGGTATCAAATGAAAGCCCTAAGTGAGCTGAGCAACTTTTGACATGGGACCATCCACCAATATTTGCTGTGCCAAATAACGTCACGTGCCCATGAAACTTTTGTCTTTACTTCTTCAACCGGAATTTAAAGGATATATACGTATACCTATTTATATTTATTATATATTTAAAGGATATTTAAAGGATATATATATATACGATACAGCCAACACACACATATTATCCTCTTTTGTGCGGAGCATTTTTGTTACTTTATATATATATATATATATATATATATATATATATATACAAGTAGGAAAAATGCTCCTTGCAGTCGCATGAAAAAGTTAATATGAGCTATGATGGTCAACATTTAAATGTGTCAAGGACAAGATTTAAAATGTTTAATATGAGCCAACATCTAAATAAGTAGAGGACAAGATGTAAACGGCTAATATGAGCCGCTACGTTTCTCTTGGGCTCATATTGACGCTCATTTAGCTTTTGCTTACTTTTAATCCAACACTGAAATGGTTTGCATGAATAACGACGCATAAACATTAACTTTGCAAAGCTGTACGTAAATGTTTTCTTCTCCACCGCTACATCCAAGTATATACACATTTAAGGCCACCATATAAGTCAACAAAACAAAGCCGAAGTCCAATCTAATGAAGAAACGAAAATGTGGAACTTATGTTGTGAAATCTTAAGTTATCATCGCAATCACCACATTAATTCAATATATTCCCAAGCCAATCAAATCGTTTATAAACACTGATGCTTATATGCGAACCGTAAACTGTATCTATGTTTGCCATTTTAGTCGCGTCAATATGAGCCCAAGAGAAACGTAGCGGCTCATATTAGCCGTTTACATCTTGTCCTCTACTTATTTAGATGTTGGCTCATATTAAACATTTTAAATCTTGTCCTTGACACATTTAAATGTTGACCATCATAGCTCATATTAACTTTTTCATGCGACTGCAAGGAGCATTTTTCCTACTTGTCCTCCGTCTAGTTTTTGGGAACGCTGCTATAACTGTGGTAGCAGCAATCACAAATTCCGTGTATGCAAGATTTCAGCCTTCCAACTATCTCCAGTAGCTTGAACCAGGACCTGGTTCAACTTTGAACCAGTTGAACCAGATCTCGCCAGCCATGGGTTGGATCACCAAAGTTACACCACCAGTGAATTCCCCATGCCCAATAACCTTTGTATGCAAAATTTCAGCCTTCCAACTATCTCCAGTAGCTTGAACCAGGAACTGGTTCAACTTTGAACCAGTTGAGCCAGATCTGGCCAGCCTTGGGTCAGATCAGCAAAGTTACACCACCACTGAATTCCCCATGCCCAACATCCTTTGTATGCACGATTTCAGCCTTCCAACTATCTCCAGTAGCTTGAACCAGGAACTGGTTCAATTTTGAACCAGTTGAACCAGATCTGGCCAGCCATGGGCCGGATCACCAAAGTAACACCACCAGTGAATTCCCTATGCCCAATAACCTTTGTATGCAAAATTTCAGCCTTCCAACTATCTCCAGTAGCTTGAACCAGGAACTGGTTCAACTTTGAACCAGTTGAACCAGATCTGGCCAGCCTTGGGTCAGATCAGCAAAGTTACACCACCACTGAATTCCCCATGCCCAACAACCTTTGTATGCACGATTTCAGCCTTCCAACTATCTCCAGTAGCTTGAACCAGGAACTGGTTCAATTTTGAACCAGTTGAACCAGATCTGGCCAGCCATGGGTCGGATCACCAAAGTAACACCACCAGTGAATTCCCCATGCCCAATAACCTTTGTATGCAAAATTTCAGCATTCTAGCTATCTCCAGTTGCTTGAACCAGGAACTGGTTCAGTTTTGAACCAGTTGAACCAGATCTGGCCAGCCATTGGGTCGGATCACCAAAATAACACCAGTGAATTCCCCATGGCCAATAACCTTTGTATGCAAAATTTCAGCCTTCTAGCAATCTCCAGTTGCTTGAACCAGGATCTGGTTCAATTTTGAACCAGTTGAACCAGATCTGGCCAGCCATGGGTCGGATCACCAAAGTAACACCACCAGTGAATTCCCCATGCCCAATAACCTTTGTATGCAAAATTTCAGCCTTCCAACTATCTCCAGTAGCTTGAACCAGGAACTGGTTCAATTTTGAACCAGTTGAACCAGATCTGGCCAGCCATGGGTCGGATCACTAAAGCAACACCACCATTGAATTCCCCATGCCCAATAACCTTTGTATGCAAAATTTCAGCCTTCCAACTATCTCCAGTAGCTTGAACCAGGAACTGGTTCAATTTTGAACCAGTTGAACCAGATCTGGCCAGCCATTGGCTGGATCACCAAAGTAACACCACCAGTGAATTCCCCATGCCAAATAACCTTTGTATGCAAAATTTCAGCCTTCTATCTATCTCCAGCAGCTTGAACCAGGAACTGGTTCAACTTTGAACCAGTTGAACCAGATGAACCAGGCGAGATACGGTGTCGGCACTATGCTCATCGTGTTCAGCGACCCCGATTTACTATATATGGGTACCACCCCAAGGCCGAAAAACGCTGTTTTTGCCCGTTTTTAGACTATTTTCCAATTTTCGGACTTAGAAATTTTTCAGCTTGAAGGTGTCCAAAAACGCTATTTTTTCCATTTTTGACCATCTATAAAAATCGAACCAGATTGAAATTCGGAAAAAAACATAAAGTTGCTAAGTACCATTGCCTAGATAATCAAAAATTAGTATAGAAAAATTTTTCCTATGGGCAGTTTGAAAAATCGGTGTGCGCAAAAGTCGCCCTATAAAAGTGGTCGATACAGAGAAAAAAACCCCACTTTTAAACTTGTATCAAAAAGTCGATTTTTTCAAAGTTCATTTTTTCCGGGCAAGTTTGGTATCATTCGAAAGCTTTCGGTCTGGAGATTTCAAAAATGTAAACTTTAGCTCTCAACTCCTTACCGTTAATTAGTTTTGGCTAATTAACAGTTTCCCTAATCCGCAAAGTGCCTTTATAGCTCATATTATGAGGGGCGCTCCGCGCACCCTCATGATAACGTACACGTACATACGTATGTAGGTACGTATATATTTTGTTATTTATATTTCAGTTGTAAGTGCTACACGTTATCAAAGACAATGGGTTCTCTTTTCGGAAATGTGCAGATGGCACCTCCTATTGAGGTTTTTAATGTTGCCAAAATGCACAATGAAGATCCCTTTCCGGATAAAGTTAATCTCAGTGTTGGAGGTTTGTATTAAGCTGTTTTTTCGTCGAAACTTTTTGCGAACTTTTACGCAGTCCTCCAAAATTTTTTGCGGATTGTCGCAAAAAATTGTGAAATTCTTATTTTCTAGTTTTTTAAAGATAACTAATGAATTTTAGTAATTTGGGCGTATTTAAACACATTTTTAACATTTAACGCATAGTATTAACCAAGTTATAACTATTTTTCGAAAGTCGAAACATGTTTAAGTGTGTTTTTACAAACGTTTAAAAGTGATGAGAGACGCGGGGGGTCTGGGGGCGGTGCCCCCAGAAGCTGAGAAAATTTTGTATAACCGAAGAAAATCCTTAGTGGAAATTCTTAAACGTTTGGTTTCGGCAGTCAGTAAAATCCTAAAATAAGCAATATATATGTACATAAGCTCAGGAGCATACGTATCTGGCTTTTTCCTACAGGGGGGGGGGTGGGGGGCCCCCAGACTTGGGTCGCTCCCCCCAGGATTCGGGCCTTCCCCCCCCCCTGAACTCTAAAATGCTCGGAAAAATAGGGTTTTCAGGGTAAATTTTGAAACATTTTTCCGGCTTCGCCGGATTTTGACCCATTTTAACCATTTTTAGCTACGTATTTTAAGCTTAAATTTAAGTTAAAAATAGTTGATTTTTTAGCTCAGCAGCAAAAAATAGCTATTTTTAGGCATTTTTTGAAAAATTTTTCTCCCCCCCCCAGAAATCCGAGCCCCCCCCCCCAGACCGGGGGGGGGGGACCCCCCAGACTCCCCCCAGAAATTTTTGCCTAGGAAAAAGCCAGCGTATATAAGAACCAAAAATGCTCCTTCGTCGCATGTAAAATACCTATGAGTCTTCGTAGGCAGGTTGTGCATAAGCAAAAACTAGCCTGTAAAATACATATGAGTTCCGTAGGGAGGTTGTAAATTAAGGAAAACAAGTTACAACCGCTTAACATGATGAGCCTGTCCTACAACGAGGCTGTATATGTATACGTATTGTGTTTTAGCCTATCGAACAGAAGAGGGTAAACCGTGGGTGCTTCCCGTGGTTCGTGAGGCTGAGAAACGAATTGCGGCGGACGACAGTCTCAATCATGAATATTTGCCAATTCTGGGATTTGAGGCCTTTGCGCGCGCCGCCTCGGAATTGCTCCTGGGCCAGGACCATTGTGTCTTAAAAGAGGGACGGGTATGTACGTATAGGATTCACCACTTACTTCTGGGCTGACTCTTTGCTCACCCACCCCACAAGAATGAGTCCAGCACTTCATTTCTTTTATACTAGAAAATTACAGAGTTGCATTCATTTTTAACACCCTCTTTCGGGATGAATAGGTCTTAGGGGAGCAGTTTAACTCAGGCTTAGCGTTACATGCTTACGAAAAGTGTTGGTGTGGTATTTTAGGTTGTGAGTGTGCAGAGCTTATCTGGAACGGGAGCCTTGCGAAACGGTGCTGA
>JASAND010009883.1:15000-16098 GCA_030248195.1 Trissonchulus latispiculum
TCAAATGTAACTTTTGTTGCGATTGCCTGCCTACTCTCAGCTAAGTATGTGTGCTAACGTAAACAAGTTCAGTTCACACTTAGAAATACAGTATTCGGCTTTAAATTGGTTTCTTTGGTGTTATGCTTTATTGGTTTCTTCACAAGTTATCTCTGTGGTCTATGTTTTAAAGTTTTAGTGGGAGCTTTTTATCTTTGTCGCTCTTTGTTCCTTTTAATAAACTTTATATGTCTTTAACATTTTTTGATGTTAAATTTGGTAACTTCTGTTATTGTAGTGATTGTTTTAATTCGCGTTTTTATGGTTTCGCATATTATGCAGTAGTTTCAAATTTATTTGCGGTGCATATAGTAGTCATAATCGTTTGAACCTTTGTTACATTTTTGTAAGTGTAGATTGTGTGCGTGCGCTCTGTTATGGTTGGGTTGTTTATTGTCCGCTACTATTAATTGTGTAGGCTCTAGTCAGTGATTAAGCCAGTGTTCTAATTTTGGTGCACTATGTATGTATTTGCTTGCGGAAATTTTGTGGTGGTGCGTTATAGCTGTTCTTGGTCGTGATTTGACGTGTCGGATTTTGCTTTACGTTATTTTAATTATTCTGTGATAAATTTACAGTTCAAAAGAAATTGTTCCTTTTGAGAGCTGATTAAAGTTTTGTCTTTTCACTTCACTGACAACGATTGTAGTCGACTGGACTCTTCTTTGCTTGCTGTGCTCCTATGGATAATGTATGTTGCAGTAAAGATACTTATTTAGTACAAATAAAGGGTACTAAGTACTGTTGCAGTGGTCTTATGGTAGTTTCATTGGAGCACTCATGTCGTGTGCGTCGTGTTCGTCATTCTACTCCACGCTGTTTTGAGGACGGGATGGTTGGGATGGGATGAGTGGTGCCAGTTCTCCGCCCGGATCGTCTCCTGAGTTTGAGTTCCCTGGATCCCTGAGCTGATTTTTGGTGGCTGAATGATGAGTTTTGGGAGATTGAAACTGAAACAGTCTGCGAATGGCACTGTTTTTGAGGTTTCGTAGCCAAAGGTTCAACAGAGTGCATAATTGCACTATTATTAAGACGAAGAGAGCCACTAGAGAGTTTTTT
>JASAND010009886.1:0-20623 GCA_030248195.1 Trissonchulus latispiculum
TGCTACCGACCATGTAGTATAGCGCCCTTTTGGGGCCATTATTTCCAATTTAATTTCGATGTTGAATAAGCAAAAATACGTCACTAGTTCAATGAAAATCGCAACTCGTTAAAAAATGTTGGCAGAACATTTAAGAAATGCGGATATTTATGTAGAGATGATTCAATTGAGGATGATTTAATCAAGAGCTTCAACGAAAGCTTAAAGTTAGTGGAAAAAAAGCTTAAAAAGAGGAATGTACGCACTTGACACTTGTTACCGTAATCCCCGCTAGTAAGATCTCGGTTTTACGGTAGGCGATTAACAGAGCGTATGTTGGGAAAGCAAATGGAGCGAACAATGGTAAATGGGACCTCCCCGAGATTTTCAGTTTTAAATAGGCCGAGTTGTCCGGGTTAGAGTTGTTGCTTCCTCTTCATTATACTTGCTTAAATTGAGCACGCAGTTGACTATTATTCAATTGCATATATATATGTTTACTCAGAAGTCCCGACATTATATTAAATTTTGTGAGTACTGTACTTTGTAATCCCCCCCCCCCCCCCGCCCCCCGCCCCCCCCCCCCCCCCCCCCCCCCCCCCCCCCCCCCCCCCCCCCCCGCGTCTGTTCAACAAAGAATTCAAAGTTGAAGGTTTTCGCTGATTTTGCAATTTTGGGCATATTGAGGCCAATTTCTAAAGGCTACCGGCCGTGTTCAATTCCATCTAAATCTCCCCTTTGCCCCAGATGTTTCCGGCACAAATCGGCAAAAGTTTTCAATTCTAACTATACAGCTCAGCTGATTTTGGAAGTGCATTGATAATTTGCCTTCTATTCTGTTGCATTTTATACACCTGTACATATGTAGGTAAATTGCTTTAAACATATGTATATACATAATGTGGTCTATTCCATGTAGGCTGAACAATTTTGAAAATTTGTAAACATATATAATGACGATGTCCTTCCGCCATCGTGGGCAAAAGTAGTTCATCCATGTCCGTGAGGATTTCTTATATGGATCAGAAATATGACATATTGACTTAAATGATCCCGCCTCCACTGTCACAACGTTGTCACCACCTTCTCGTACAGATATGTCTGGAATTTTATTTTCAAAGCTTCAAAAAGGAATTATACATTGAGCTCAAAATAGTAGATTTAATACAACAGTAATAATGGACATAGATCAGTACTCCACAATGATGATTAAAGCTCAGTTCATTGCCAAATATTGCCGCCCACCATATGATATGACACGAGCCGTCAATCGAGCCAATATGCATCAAATGCGAGCAAGAGTAAAGTGCCATGTGCATATGGTAAGCGTCACAGGAATTCTCGTCGGCACATTCCTGTCAGGTATGAATTCTCTGTGTCCCCCCCCCCCCCTGGCATTCAGCATCCCATCAATAAACCCAGAGCCCTGCATCCATTCACATAGCACAGTTACAATACTGACCTTCTTTCGATGGAAAGTTTCTGAATTGTTCTGGTGATGGTGTCAAGGGTGCTGTGTCATTAGTGCCCAGGACACACTTATGCCACCATTGCCACTGAGTGAGAATAAGCCACAGCATCTGACCCACCAGCTGAAGTGCGATTTCTCTGAATACATTGAAAAATGATACATTTTTCGCCCTCAACCGCGAGAGCCAGTGATGCACGGAAGCTTCCCAGCTTGTGAAGCGAGGGTAACAACAGTTACCCGGGTCTGTGGCGCCAGTTCAGAGATCTGAAGCCATCGATAGGCAATTGACCAGTTTCACCTGATGTCAAGATTTTTCGACGCAAAAACACAATGCTCCTCGCCGTAGTCCAACGACGTCACGGGCGAGCCAGGAGGATCCCTCGATCGCTTGAACGCAAGCGTCGCTACAAAATCGCTTTGGCATCATGACAATGTCAATCAGCATAGCACGTTCTAAGAAATGTCAAGAACAAAGCGAGCAAATCAATTGAAATATAAATTTCGGGATCTTGATGTGAAGATGAATTTCCGAATTGGTTGATAACGGAACTGAAAAGGCCAACAGAAGCAACTTGCTGGGATGGGCCTGTATAGTTTGGAGCGTGCTGCTTCATTGGATTAATTGCAACAGCAGCACCTGCGTGAAAAGTGGAAGTCAGCATTTTGTATCTACCTCATAGCTTCAGCTGTCTTCTGTAGAGAACTGACCCGAAAATTTTTGCAATTCGGTCGCCGGTATTTTACGGGGACAGAAACAATTTTAAAAAAAGTTTTTTCGTTGTTGGGTGTCAAGGAATTTAGCGGTAGGTGCATGTCTCGACGAAGCGAAATCTCTTCGTTGCTAAATGTAAACAAAAGTGTTATAAACACTTTTAAACACGTTAATTTTGATTTGAAAGTTTGTCAACAGTAATACTCAATGAATGAAATCTTTCCTTTCTCTGCCGGGGGGGGGGGAGTACAGCCACCTCTTCCTATCAGTCAAGGTTTGCAGGGGACACCCCCGCAGTCACTACTGCTCACACTTTGCTGGCTCAGGGAATATGGTGTACAGTAACGCGCCAAC
Organism: Trissonchulus latispiculum; assembly: GCA_030248195.1. NCBI lineage: Eukaryota > Metazoa > Nematoda > Enoplea > Enoplida > Ironidae > Trissonchulus > Trissonchulus latispiculum. The sequence goes on from JASAND010009886.1 coordinate 2,517, forward strand.
GTCTGCGTCCCGCGGCGCGGCGGGACCGCAGCAAACCCGGGGGTGTGTCCATGCATGCGTGCCCCTTCGTGCGGGTAAATGAATTAGGAAATTCAGTAAATACTTAGATTCAACAGTATTAGCAGCCTGTGAATGAGTGTAATTCGACTTCTCCCTATTCTGGCTTGTAGTCATATCTTTATACAACCCTGGAATTCTTACACGAGTTTACTTAAACAAAAAAATACAAATTAGGCAGTTATTCAGATTCAAATAATTTTTACAAAGGAATTCCAACAGGAAGCGAAACACTCACGACAGAACTTTTGCACGTATTCACGGGTCTCAGCACACGATCAAATTCAAAAAAAGCTCGAGAGCCAAGTATACAATGAAATGTGTCCAAATTTCAATACCGAGCTCTGATCCAGACTGAAATGAGTCTTCAGCAGCTCAAAAAGAAAGTTATATGTATGTTGGACCGTCATCAGTAGATTTAGATTGAGTTTTTTATAGAGTACTTTTGGAATGTATTTTAGGGTAGAATCATGAAATATTCGATATGGGGTGGGTGGACACGCTCGGAGTTTTTATATGTTTAGTATTTCTACAGTATAATTTTTCTTAAATTAATTTCAGTGGCACGGCTGTGCCGCAAAAATATCAGTTTCCGCAAAACGGTTTCCCAACTCCAAAGTGGGTCGAATTTATAATAATGGTGTTTTATGTGACCAGTGGGACCACCACCTTGCGAGCAGCTGCAGGGGGGAGGGTCCCCGTGTGTCTGGGCGCACAGCTGTGGCCGCTGGCCAGTACAAGACAGCAGCTCGTTCTGATAAAAAATTGAATGGTGTCAGGGCCCAGTGTCTGCTGGAGCCAGGGTCCATCTGGGACACCAGCTTTGGTCAGCTTCCAACTTTCGGGCCCAGTGACAGTCTGACCATTCAGTCTGGTTGTTGTACTGGTGTCAGAAGAAGTCCCTAGGACTGTACTGAGCTCTGCAACAGCCACAGGCTTCGGTGAGCGGTGTGGCTCTATAATTGGCTATGCATTCTCTATGTTCGATATGGCCAGATGGGCATTGGCCTTGGCCGGTGCTCTGGCTCAGGGGTCTTTCCTTGGCTACAATTTGGGCCCGTGAACAACCTAATACACTGATATACATAGTGTTATATTAGCATCATTAATATTCTCTCAGTTTAGTAACATTTTCAATTTGGTTCAATGGTAATGTCAAAATCCTCTATTTGTTTTTCAGCTGGCCATGGCATATGTATTACATAGCCATAATAATTTTACGAAGGGTATAATGACAAATTTACCTCTTTCTCAACCTGAACATCCGAAAGAAATCTTGTCTGTTGAGCCAAGTATGAGAAACTTAGATATTGATAAAGGGTCAAAAATATCATGAGGATATTATTTTCATTTTAAAATTATATGCATAAAAATGCGTTTGAAGGATTGAAAGATATCAGTGCTGAAACCTGAGCGTCAGTGCAGGTGAAAATGGAGGGAAGGTGGTGTGCATGGCAGAAACCCTTGGTAAGCAGATTCACTAAATGACAGACTGTAAGTTGCAGTTCTCTGTCAGCAAAGTAATATCAAGGTGCTCTACCCATTACAAGTCGAAAGACAAAAAAATTGACATTCCTATATCAATCCATCAAAATAAACCAAACATTACATATCCAATAAACACTCAAAATTGTACTGTGTGCAAAATGCGTTTTTGCACACGACAAATTTTCAAACCGCCCACCGAACTGCCAGTTCAATACCTGTCACAATTGCCACATTTTTTTGCTTGATCATTCATGAAGAGCGTCATTAAAATGCTAGTGGGCATATTGTAATAGGGAGATGTTGCCTGTCCTTTGTGAGTTGAGCATTTTTTGCGAAAGTTTGAAGTTTTAATGCGAAATGTCGACAATTTTTAGTGTGAAATGCGCTTAAAAAATTGCGAAATTGTATTGGAAGGTTTGGAAATTTGGTATTTGTCAGCACAAAAAATGCGTTATGTTTTATTTCAGCCCAATTTGCTGGGCGGCGCTACTTACCTGTTTTTCTTTGTTGTGTGTTCAAGAAATAGCCAATCGTGTTTTCACGCGTCTTCTCTCGTCTTTCTCACTTTACAAAATAGTGAATTTTGTGAGAGCTTATTATTCAAGTTAAGTATGATATCGGCTAGCTTTTCTGGAAAGCTCAGAAATCAGAGATTTTCTTAAAAATTCTAAAATTTCAAATTTTTCAAATTTGAAATTTTATAAATTTTGAAATTGGGAAAAGAAAATGTTTCAGGCCATCAGTTGAGTCCGTTCAACAGGCTCCAATTGGGGCGGACGGCGGCAGCGGTCTCCAGTGGGTCCCGTATCCCGGCAAAGCTGCTCGCTGACCGCCGCGTCCCGCTCATTTGAAGCTCATCAAGGCTGCTGAGTGTTGCGGGCCTTTTCTCGTCGTCGTAGCGTCTTCGGTGAAAAGTTGTATCCCTCTTATACCCCAAAATGGTATTTGGGCACTTTGGGCTTCTATGTTGCTAAAGATAAAAAACTCGAATCAGTTGGGTCACTCAAAAGGCTAATATGCTTACAGTATCAATACAAGTTAATGTAAACTGTAAGCCTCTTTTCACGCATGCATAAGATAAAGCATTTTAAACGAACTTCAAAAATCCCATCAACGGCGGCGCTTTTGAAGTTCGTTTAAAATTAGCCATCTTATGTACGTGAAGAACCGTGCCAAAAATTTTGCATGCTATGTATAATGATGAGACGCACGTAGCACAGTGGCTTGACTTGATTCAGCTCACAGCTTTAGCTAGCCTGGATTAAACCCTCCAAAAGTGCCCAAATGGTGCCCATTTTTTAGGGTTTAAAGAGTGGATAACTTTCACAGACAGCATTTTTGAGCGATGATCCAATTCATAACTTTACTCAGCGTGATGAGAGCTCTCAAATGAGCCCAAGTTTGTAGCGATCGGAGCACACTTTTTTCGATATGGGCCTATGAACCATACGCCGCCCCAAATCCGCTTAATTGATACATATTCGCGTTCTCCCGAACGAGACCTTTCATTTGATAAATTCTTCAAACTCGACTATTTTTCCTTTATTTTTTTCTTTTCCCACAGTTTCAAAATTTATCAAATTTCAAATTTGAAAATTTGAATAATTTTTTAGAATTTTTGAAATCTCTGATTTCTGAGCGTTCAGAAAATATATACATTGTCATACTTAATCTCTGAAATAATAAACTCTCCACAAAATTTACTCTTTTGGTCCAGTATAGTCAGTTTTTTTGTAATGTTATGCAGTGCCTGTTCTTATTTGCCTTTTCATTTTGGACTTGTAAAATGTTTTCTTCATCCAAGAAGCATATTTTGTGACTTGTTTCCAATTCAATTGTGTTTTATTTCAGAGTTTTAAAACGGCAATACCTATTAGATATTATTAAAGTGGGGATAAATATACTTGTGAACGTGTATATTTTTTCGTTCAAAGTAATTCTGTCAGCATCCCTGGCGGAATTCTGGTGTTTGGCGCTCCTAATGTCAGCTGCTCAGGTTTGAGCAATTTGGGTTGTTTGGCTCTCTCAATTTCCTTTGTATTTTGTTTATTTTCATGGTAAGTTTATCCCAATTTTACATTGTTCTCATTTGCAGGTGTTTTGAACTCTGCTCGCTTCAAGTGTTCCTATTCGACTCTGCTGGAACTGTATGCCATCACCTTTTCTTAGTTGGACAGGGGTAGTAGAATCGGATAATAACCCAAAGATTTGCAGGTTGTGTGTGTGCTTACGTCCAGATCCTTACCATCCGTTTATTCCCTATCCAACTAAGAAAGGTGATGGCAATCCAAAGGGTGCCACGAGTTTACTATTTTGATCAAAGAAATACCAAGTCAGATAGAATTTTTACAAAGGGGTATAAAACGACTAACAGAAATTAAAAACACTTTCCTTAGGCAAAACAATAATACAAAATTGGGACAAGCACCGTGAAATAAACAAAATGTAAAAGGGGGAGAAGACGAAGACGAAGGGGGGAAAAGCCAAACAGCCCCCCCAAATTGCTCAAACCTGAGCAAACTAGAACTTACAAGTGACGATGACAAGGAGCCGCCAAAACCCGCTTACCCGACGACTTTTCAGAATTAAGACAGAGGAACATTCATAGCAAAGGTATAAACCAGGGACGATTCAGACAATAGTAAAATAACAAAGACAATTAAAAATTACTTTGGACGAAAATATACACATTCACAAATATAATCCAGAATTCTCAAATCAGATTCAACCCGCAAATAATAATCCCACTTTTAATAATATCTAATAAATATATCCCTAAGCCGTCGCGGCTGTCAACATCATAACGATTCGTTTTTAAAAACTTTTCCTGAAATAAAACACAATTATTAATTATTAAGCAGAACAAATCACAAAGCAAATAAATGTAAACTAGACTCTCAAGGTCGCCTTGGAGTCGGGCAAAAACAAAAGAAAGGCCACAACTTACAAACACCACAGGCTTAAAGTCCAAAATGAAAGGCAAATAGGCAGGCGCACGCTAGAGAAAAATAACCGACCTCCCGCTAGACTGCAAAAATAAGAGACTGACTATAGTAAACTGGACCAAAAGAGTGAATTTTGTGGAGAGTTTATTATTCAGGTTAAGTATGACAATGTATATATTTTCTGAACGCTCAGAAATCAGAGATTTCAAAAATTCTAAAAAATTTTCAAATTTTCAAATTTGAAATTTGATAAATTTTGAAAACTGTGGGAAAAGAAAAAATAAAGGAAAAATAGTCGAGTTTGGTATCAAATGAAAGGTCTCGTTCAGGAGAACGCGAATATGTATCAATTAAGCGGATTTGGGGCGGCATGTGGTTCCAGCAGGCCCATATCCCGAAAAAAAGTTGCTCCGATCGCTACAAACTTGGGCTCATTTGAAAGCTCTCATCACGCTGAGTAAAAGTTATAATTGGATCATCGCTCAAAAATGCTGTCTGTGAAAGTTATCCCTCTTTAAACCCTAAAAATGGGCTGTTTGGGCACTTTTGGAGGGTTTAATCCAGGCTAGCTAAAGCTGTGAGCTGAATCAAGTCAAGCCACTGTGCTACATTATGCGTCTCATCATTATACATAAGCATGCAAAATTGCAGCTTTGGTTCTTTACGCATGCATAAGATAAGCTAATTTAAACGAACTTCAAAAGCGCCGCCGTGTCGGTTCCTTTGAAGTTCGTTTAAATTAGCTTATCTTATGCATGCGTAAAGAACCAAAGCTGCAATTTTGCATGCTTATGTATAATGATGATGTATATAACGCATAATGTAGCACAGTGGCTTGACTTGATTCAGCTCACAGCTTTAGCTAGCCTGGATTAAACCCTCTAAAAGTGCCCAAACAGCCCATTTTTGGGGTATAAAGAGGGATAACTTTCACAGACAGCATTTTTGAGCGAAGAACAAATTATAACTTTTACTCAGCGTGATGAGAGCTTTCAAATGAGCCCAAGTTTGTAGCGATCGGAGCAACTTTTATTTTTCGGGATACGAGCCCGCTGGAACCACATGCCGCCCCAAATCCGCTTAATTGATACATATTCGCGTTCTCCTGAACGAGACCTTTCATTTGATACCAAACTCGACTATTTTTCCTTTATTTTTTCTTTTCCCAGAGTTTTCAAAATTTATAAAATTTCAAATTTGAAAATTTGAAAATTTTTTAGAATTTTTGAAATCTCTGATTTCTGAGCTTTCAGAAAATATATACATTGTCATACTTAACTTGAATAATAAACTCTCCACAAAATTCACTCTTTTGGTCCAGTTTAAGTTTGCTAGACTATAGTTTTAAAGTGAAGGCTGAGAAAGACGCCTGATGAATTTTGATTGGCTGGTTTTGAGACCCTCTTGCAGACCCGTCTATGCGCTTCCAGAAAACTAGACAAGCAGCGCCACCTAGCAGCTAAGTGGGCTGAATAAAACATAGCGCATTTTAACATGAAAATAATCAATTTCAAACTAATTTCAACACAATTTCACACAATTTTACAAAAGACACATTTCACACTAAAAATTATCATTCTCACCAACATTTCACATTAAAATAAACTCACTAAAATTATACACTCAACTCACAAAAGGGACAGACGCAACGTCTCCCTATTACAGTATGCCTGCTGTCATACTCTTATGTATTATGTACTCTTGATTTCATGAATGATCAAGCAAAAATTATTGCAACTTATTTTCATGGCTTAGTGTGACTCGTAGATGTGAACTGGCAGTTCAGTGGGCAGTTGGGGTGTCGTGTGTGCCGTGGGTAGGTTGAATTCTGACAGTTCTGCCATTTTGCTACAATATAATTTGAGTGATTGTTTGTGTGAGATCAGTCAAGTTTTATGCTTGGCTAATGTTTGGTTTATTTTGATATATGAATAAATAACAGCATTGATATAGGAATATTTTTTATTATTGAGCGAGCCCTATTTCGACTTGTAACAATAGATTGCACCAAGGAGCTTTATTGATATTAGGACATCACACACCTTTGACGAGAACTTGCAACTTTACGGTCTGTCATTTAGTGAATCTAGCACCAGGGTTTCACACCATACACCACCTTCCACCTCCATTTCGCACCTGCGCATGTTGGAACTGGCGCTCAAGTCGCCAGCGGTGTCTTTTCAAATTCAATCCTTCAAAAACAAACACATTTTTATGCATATAATTTAAATAATAATATCCTCATATTCTATTTTGACCCTTGTATCAATATCTAAGTTTCTCATACTTTGGCTCAACAGACAAGATTCTTTCGGATGTTCAGGTTGAAAGAAATTAAATTGTCATTATACCCCTTCATGCACATAAAATTGTATAGCTTATGTAATACATATGTACCTCTTGGCCAGCTGAAAAACTAAATAGGACCGCAATGACTACCATTGAACCAAATTAGAAAAATGTTTACTCTTCATCCTTTAAACAGAGGAGAATCTAAAGATGTAATTGATAATGACTAATAATACCTCTTGCTAATACTAACACTATGTATATCAGTGTATTAGGGTTGTTCACGGGCCGTGTAGCGGGATTCGGGCCCTGGCCGAGGGTTTAGGCCCGAGCCCGGAAACTTTTGTGTTGTGCCCTGCCCGGCTCTGGCTGAAAGCCCGGCCCGCTATCGGGCCCGATTATAGAGGGCTCATAGCCCGATTATAGAGCCCTACCGGGCTCACCGGGCCAGCCGGTGACGGGCTCAGTTTGCGAGTCTGGGACTTGCTGCGACCCGGTCTTTGAGCCGGGCGTAGTAACGGGCTCGGGCTTCGGAGTCCGGACCTATCACCGGGCCCGGGGATTTAAAGCCGGGCCAAGGAGCTGGTGGCGGGCTCCGGGTTTTGATCGAGCTCCAGACCTAGTAGCGGACCCTGGGCTCCGGGCCGCGCCAGGCCCGGGCCCGGCCCCGGCCCGGTCAATTTTTTATCGGAACAACCCTAAGTGTAATCTTTGTACTAGTGCGCGAATACGAAATTGAAATACTCCAAAGAAGAACTTGGCAGTTGTAAATTTTACGGGGACAGAACCCTCCCCCCCCTCTGTAGCATGTTAATTGCCTTTTCCACTTAAGGTGGTGATTCCCTTTGGTCACATAAAGTTTGCACCATTATTACTCATTCATTACTTGGAGTTAAGAAGCCATTTTTATATCAAAGCGAAGCTTGATATTTTCTGTTTTTAATGCATGCCACGAAACTAATGTTGCTTTTCTGAAATATTTAAGAAAAAGTATATAGTAGAAGTATAAGTATATATAAAAAACTCCGAGCACGTGTCCGCCTACCCCTTGTAGAATATTTCCTTGATTTTACCCTAAAATATTCAAAAGTGGGTGCTAACTTTATAAAAAATCAATCTAAATCCTACTGTTGTGTACGGTCCAACGCCGTACATAGCTAATTCACTCTCTTTCTTTTTGAGCGCAATTTCATTCAGTCTGGATCGAAACGTCTTTCTGACCGGTGGTTTGGGCGTTTCTTCATTATCTCCGTAACTGCGTCAACCATCTTTGGGTTTTTGGTCGGTGGTTGCTTTCCCCCTTTGGTTCCGTGTAAGGTTTGTTGTGAATCATTATAAAAGTTCTGTAAATTTATCTTGGTGTTTGCTCGCTTTTATATTTAAATTCCTTTGTAAAAATTATTTGAATCCTTGAATATTGTCGGGTATTTGAACTTGCCTGAATTTGTATTTTTTGTTTAAGAAGTAAACTCGTGTAAAATTTAGGGTTGTGTCGTCTTATTTAAGTAAGGATAGCGATTAAGTAGGGAGGGATCGGACATATTACACACTCATTCACGAACCTTTAATCTTTATTTGAATACAAATTATTTACTGAGAATTTCCTAATTCGACACCCTTGCGAAGGGGTGCTAGGTGCACCAGAGTCACGCACTCAAAAATGGACACACCCCCGGGTTTGCTTCTGATCCCACCCATCTGCGCTAGGGGCCTGGAGCGTTGAAAGACGCTGTGCTCCACTGCTATACGCATGAGCACTTAATGGAGGTGTGATAACCCTGAGCCGAAAGGCCACACGACGGGCTCCCTCCAGCCTAGCCTTCCACTGTGGGACGGCATCCAGGCGACATAGCGAGGGTCATACTAGATATGACTGATAGGGAGAAGCAAAGGTGGCAACACCAATCTAAGCAAGATTCCCGAACAGAGAGAGAGAAAGACCATTCATTTGAATATTATATTGGCTAAACTTTCAAATCAAAATTAACGTGTTTAAAAAGTGTTTATAACTTTTGTTTACGTACATTTAGTCGGCGGGGAGAGATTTCACTTTACTATTCATTTTTACCGGGACAATCGGGAGGTCATTGCCTTATACCTACCCTTCTCAATTCTGCATAGACTCTGAGTTTTGTTTGACTTTAACTAGAAAAAGGCAATTAACGCACTGCATGGGTTTCTGTCCCCGTAAAATGTACAACAGCCAAGTAATCAACACAAAATTAATTACGAAGATCAGTTCCTCTACAGAAAGATTTTAACTGAAACAATGAATTTCTGAGACTGAATCACAAAATGCTGACTTCTACATTTTTCGCACTTATGCAGGTTAGCGCTGTTGCAACGGCCGTCACCCAAAACCAATCCAATGAAACGTACGCTCAAACTATACAGAAATCCCATCCCAGCTATGCCAAAGTTGCATTTCCTTTCTTCGTATTGGCATTTTCCTTAATTCTGGATTCCGTTATCAACCAGATTCATGTTCATCTTCACATCAAGATCCCGAGAACTGTATTTCAATTGATTTGCTCTTTCTTCTTGACCATATTTCTTTACGTAATTTGGGACGAACGTGCTATGAAGATGTATTTTCAGGAGTGGACTTGGGTTGACGTCTCCCCCCACAACATCATGGTCGCCGTTTTCCCGATTTTAATATTTGACAGCGCGTTCAAGATCGAGTCGCACGAATTTTATCGACACCTCGCCAGCATTTTGTACATGGCAATCGTTGGATTTATTCTGGCAGCGACAGCGAACGGATTCTGTGTTTTTGCGATCGAAAATCTTGGCAGAAATCGGAGTGAATGGTCAATTGCCATATCGATGGCCTTCGGATCTCTGAACAGCGCCACAGACCCAGTGGCTGTTGTTGCCCTCCTTCACAAACTGGGAGCTCCGCATGATCTGGCTCTCTTGATTGAGGGCGAAAGTCTAATGAATGACGGCGCCGCTATCATATTTTTCAATGTATTCAAGGAAATCGCACTTCAGCAGTTAGGTTTTGGAACGGGTCAAGTGCTGTGGCAATTTATTCTCACTCGAGTGGTAATGGTGGCACTAAGTGTGTCCCTGGGCATAATGACGGCTTCCATGACCGCCGCGTGCCTCAGTAGAACAATTCAAAGCTCCATCAAGGAGGTCGGTATTGTTTTTGTGGCTGTTTTTCTGGTATATCTTTGTTGTGAATGGATGCAGGGCTCTGGCGTTGTGGGTTTGGTGTTTTTCGGGATCTCTCTGAATGCCAGAAAGGATCGACTGAGCGAAGAAGCGGCCAGGAACAATCAACACACCTGGGAATTCCTGGGATACTGGGCCAACGCATTAGTCTTTATACTGACGGGAATTATGTGCGGCGAATTCCTGTGGCAGCATCGCTCCAGCTCCACGGCAATTGACTATGGCTACTCTTTTGCTCACTACGGAGTCGCTGTTGTGATCAGGTTATTGATCATGATATCGATCATTGCCCTATTTCGATTGACATTTTTTCATGTCCACTTTACTTATCGATACGCCATCATGTCGTGGTGGGGCGGCTTACGTGGCGCTGTGGCACTTCTTTTGGCAATTGAACTGAAGAAAGACAAGTATCTAAGCGATGTGGGCGGTCCTGCCTTGGTCTATGTCAGTATTACTGTTGTATTAAGTCTACTGGTACAGGCAACCACCTCTCAATGTATAATTCATTTTTTGAAACTGGATAAAATTAGTTTGTATCGACGTAAAATTATGCGAGAGGTGGTGCTAGGATTTAATCAAAGTTTGAATGACTACATTCTGGCGTTTAGACAGGCCACCCCCGAATTGGTGGAGGCTAATTGGGATCGATTTAAGTCAATATGTCATATTTCTGATCCATATAAAAACAAAAATAAATCCTTATCCTCCGCGGACTCATCGTCAGAACCTGATGATACTTACACGGATACAACGGAAGATAGACACGATGGCTTGGAGGACGAAATTAATCATCGGTATATATGTTTACAAATTTTCAAAAATTAGTGTTCAGTACCTACGAATATCAAGTTAGATAGGCCGATATGGTATATATATGTTTAAAGAGACTAGTACCTACATATGTACAGATTAGTATATGCAAAATACAGCAAATTAGAAGGCAAATTATCAATGCTGCTTCAAATCAGACTGAGCTAGTATAGTTAAATTTTTCATTTTAACTTTTGCTGTTTATTGCAGAATTCAGAGCATCCTAAGGGCAAAACTGAGAAGTTTTGTTCGTCGTGGAGCACTTACTGAGCCGGCCCTACGACGCCTAATATCAGCCTTTAGAAATTATCCCAATATGCCAAAATTTAAAATCAGCGAAACCGTTGCTGGATGGCAGTGTTACTCTTGTTGGATTACTCTGGACGCTGAATTACAAAGTACAGTGCACAAAATTTAGTATAATGTCAGGACTCATGAAAATAAGCTTATATATATATACAATTGAATAATAGTCAACTGCATTAACTCAATTTAAGCAAGAGTATATAATAATGAGGAAGAGGGGGAAGCTTGGCTCTTCCTAATAGCAACGGACTGCGAGATGCTCGGCATATTTAAGGCTGAAATCTCGGGGAGGTCCCATTTACCATTGTTCATCCCATTTGCGTTTCAACTAAAATGCATCTGATTGGCTAATCGCCTACCTTAGGAAATTTACGTGTATAAGAGGACCCTCCCGAGATCTTTATATGCAGCCGAACTGAAATGCACTGATGAGGATTACGGTAGCTAAGTAATCAAATACATACATTCCTCTTTTAAGCTTTAGCTTTTTTCCCTCTTTTAAGCTTTCGTTGAAGCTCTTGATTTAAATCATCTCAAACGTTGAATCATCTCTACATAAATATCCACATTTCTTAAATGTTGTTCTGCCTATTATCGGTCATTGTTAACATTTTTTAACGAAGTTACGTTTTCGAGTAATTTAGTGACATATTTTTGCTTATTCAATTTTATCAGAAATTAAGTTAAATAATAGTTCACTAAAGGGCGCTATAGAGATTGCGCACGCGCACGCGCACGCATGTTAAATCAGTATAAAGAAAAAGTCAGATTTATTAAACCAAAGAATCGAACTTCTGACTTTCCGCTTGCTACACTTAAATGCATCCTGTAAACGTATAGAATTATTGTATATTTATTATTAGTTTGTCATTATTTATTGATTATTACTATTATTATTTGTCATTATTATTTATTTTATTTGGAAAAGTAACTTATTGCATTTCCAAAGGGCCATATAACGAAAACGGTTTGAAATCTCTGTAATTGAATTCAGAGTGTCACATTGAAGTTTAGCTGGATTGGACATGTCTTAAGAATTCTGAAAACTAAGGATTAAACTGAAGACTGAATTAATCTGAACTAAAAGATCGATAAAATTACCGTCTAGCATCTGTTTTAGAGTGTCAGACAAAGCTTAAAAAGGTTCTGGCCAGAAATGCTTGGGTTAAACAATGGTTTGTGAGCTTTCCTGAAGATCAGCCAGTTAGACATATCGATACAATCCTGAATTTTAGCATCACAGTTGGATACTTTGGCTTACTGATAGTCACAGTTCAATCACAGGGATTGCCTAATCCAAATTTAAGATTATACGAATTTCTTAAGTGTTTGCTTCTTTTGGTTTTGGCCATAGACGTTATTATACAGTTTCAGCTGTGCGGGGGTCTAAGTTCCTATTGGTCAGAGGGAAAATTTTGGTTCATACTGGAGTGCATCTATCTGATATTTTATTTAATGAATTTAAGTGGTCGAATCTATGTAATTCGAGCTTGCTTGGAATATGTAGGAAATTCCACGTCTGCTCAGAAATTCCGGATCAGCGACAAAACTCCAACCGTCATGAACGATTCACTTGTTTGCGCCTTTTTCGCATATTTTGAAATTATTATCTGTATTCGACTGTTGCGTCTGTTAAAATTTTTTGAAGCCACCTGGCAGCTGATTACCGATGTTGTACACTCTTACGTAACAACAAACGTAACCACATCCTTAATTGCACTGAATGCATTGTCCATGGCCCTGGAACGACTAAATCGAACCCTGGAGGGAACCAGTGTATTTAAAACTCCCTTTGCGAGTTCAAAAGTGGATCGGATAATTCTTAGTAACAAACTGCTCAAAAGTGCCGTACTCGTTGAAATTGCCAAGATGCAAGCCGCCCATCCTGAAGCCGCCATCAGCATGAAGACCCAATCAGCCGCTCTGGTACAACTACACATTTTCAGGGACGCCGTATCCGCCATGGTAGATCAGGGGGAACTGGAAGAGGAAGAAGCAAAGCTTTTGCAAAATCAGATTAAGCAACAGATGGTTCAAACGAGTCATATGCCGCACAAAATACCTCGACTGACCTTTCAGCACTGTCTACAGTATCATCCCTGCTTTGAAGACTGTGCAGAGGATTTCATTGAATTGGTTCAGCCGGAATTAATTAAATTGAAACCAGGTTGGTTTAGAGAGAGACTGCCACTTAGGATCTTGTTCAATGTTTAATTTGTCTGATACCACTTTGCCATTTTTTATATAATTGTTGTATGCAATTTTATGTGTCGAAAATATCAGATATATAATACCTAATTTGCTGCTATTTATATTTACGTTTATTTATTCTTTTACATGAACCGAAGGAAGAATTTAATTCCATCGCAAATCTAGATTGCAAAACTAAGCCATGCTCACTAAAAAGGTTTTTAAAATTTTTCAGATGAATATTTGATCAGACAGGGAGATCCAGACTCAAACAATCTTTACTACGTTTACCGTGGTACTTGCATCTTCCAGAAGCGAGATGAAACTGGTAAAATTGTCATGGAATCTCCCATGTATGGTGGAAGATTACTGGGGGAGCAGGGAGTACTATTTCATCAGCCCAGAACTGCGTCCATTATTGCCATGACTAATTTAGAGGTCTACAAATTTCCCGGACCCAAGGTGAAGGAAGCCTTCGAGCATATATCTCAGCTAAAGGAAAATCTATTGAAACACTATTGTATAAATCGGGGTACTGACTACCTCCGCCAGCTGCCTGAATTTCGAACATGGAGCGATATGCGGATCGCGAGTCTACTAATAAAGGGTCGATGTTATGACTATTACGGGGACGATAGGGAGCATGTTTTCGATTCCTCCATCTACTTCAAGATCTTACTGATGCAAGGAGTTGTTCGTGATTTGCGGGGAAAACTGATTCAGGCCAAACCGACTCGTGCTGTTGAGATTCCGTCGGAAATGGTAAAAAACGCTGATCCCAGCAGGCACTGCATCATTTTCGCCGTCTTCAAAGAGGAGGCGAAGGAACACAGATCAATTCTTTCTCGGATGCCCCAAAAGCTGTTCAGTACAGGTAGGTTAGAAAATAGAAATATTATACAGATGTTTGCATAATGCATAACGCATACATATGAATTTCAAACTTCAAATCTGCAAAGATTCAGATCCGTTTGAGGTCAGTCCAATCCGAAGTGACAGGATTAAAACACAAGTGAAGAATGTGACTGCAAACGTAAATAAAAGTTAAAAGATGTTTAGTACTGCTAGTACTTAACAAGCTCACTGTTATCAGCTCGCGAGCCATCCTCTGCGCGCTAACGGCCCACGCTACCGCAACTGCGTAAGCCTGCTTGGTGACCCCCCCGGTTTTATATGACTTGCATCAACCCTCCCCGCAAGTGTGGCCCATAGTGTATCAATGTCTCCTATGTACGCAACTGCGGGTGGGGGTGGATGGGGCGGATCCCGCTAGCGGCTCGAAAGCTGATACAGAGAGTATGACGATTATCTTATGTCCCTTTGGTGGAATCTATTAGGTCGTCGTATATTAAATCAACACCGATCACGATTGAACACCAGCCAGCCTAGCCTGAAAACCGACAGGTTTACAACACAGATAGAGTGATAGAGTTTATCCTCGGCATCAAATAAACATAAAATTACTCAGTTTTGCAATATATAAATTGGCCTCCACTACGTGGCGCACTTTGTTATTTCTATACTTTTAGGTGCTTCCTACGGCGAGGTTAGCCGTGACAGAAAAAGTAAATCTCATAGCAAATCTCAAGAAGGAAGTGCCATAAAACTGCGAAATTTGGATGGCGTTGATGTCTGAAAATAGCCGTTATATATTTAATAATTGCATAGTATAGCAATAAACCAATATTATAAAATAAATAAATGACCAATAAATGAATTATGATCAAAAATTTCCTAAAGTAATCCCCGAACTTTAACTCAAACAGGAGCACTTCACACTTACAGCAGACAGAGCCTACTAATAGACACATTACAGCCAGCCAAAAGTGTCCTGAATAGTGATTGAACCACCGAGCTCCTAGTTCAGCATGTCGGTCATCCTACCATTCATCTACATTCCTTCCTAGGTGGCGATATGTCATTGCACCGATTCCAAGCTTCCGTGCTTCCACGAACTGTTGATCTTTAATGAGTGCACGACTAATGTACACCTTTGCTTTTGGGGAAAGGTTGTAACACTTGAAATTAAGTCTTGTCAGTCTTGTCGGAACTGTCAGCTGGGTGCCTCCAAGCGTTAAACTATGCTCCAGTGGACCTCTTCTGTTGCCATATTCCGGGCTTTCCTTTGGGTTCTGCCTTGCATGCAGATGGGTGTTTGGCGTGGAGGTGGAAGCTATCCATATGGAAACGCAGGCCGCTAAGGATGAAGAAGATTCCCTTATAGCACCATAACATTTCCAATAGTCTTGTAATGACAGCTTGTAGTCTCTTTAGCCTCGGCGGCCTGGTGACGCTGAACGAATAGTCCAACTCAAGTCACACTTTCCAATGAAATTGCACCATTGTGCTGTACTGCTCTTAAGCAGCGTTATGCCAAAACTATGCAGTCACTTGGATTGCTGGCAGCCTAATACTGCAAAAACACAGCCGTTGGCACAAGACATGTGTAGGAGGAGAAATTTGGGGGGAGGGCTGAACCGACAAACCGAATTGTTCCAACTTTTTGACCAAAAACCGAAAACAGCGTGTGGTTGCCTTCTGGTAGCTAACGATATCTGTATTGCGTCAGATCATAGTAAAAACTGGATGAATCTATCTGGAAATCAAGAAAGCTGGCTGGAAGCCAAAAACCGCCTCATACTTTCGACCCAGATCTAAATATACAAGACTACCCACTACCCAATGAAGACGACCCTAACTCTATTCTTGCGGAAGAGATACCTGCGCAGATGGATCCACTTTTTCTGGAGAACGAGCATCCTCCTGCAGTACTTCCTAGAAACCGGCGATCTCCACTTCTCTATGATACAACCACCAAAAGCTATGTTCGCAGAGGACACTTCGATTAGCCCTTTTCTCAGTAAATATAGTCACATATGCAGTGATAAAGAAATATAAAAATTGAAGAAGTTTAGAACAGGACGTAGATAACTGGTTAGTTTATACTATGATTACAATACAGATATTGTTAGTTATCACATGCTTCGCAAGAGAAGCTTTTTAAGATGTGCTTGTAACGCAGATTTGTAAAGCAAAAAATTTTACAAACCGAAACGAAAAAACCAGTGAAGTATATTGTGTTTGGATTCCTCACGGCTTTTTGATACTATTTTACTTCCCTATGTTTTAATGGGCCTTCCATAATTTTAATTTTAATTTTAAATTCTTTTGTATGAGGGGATGTGTGGAAGGCTACATCGGAAATTGGAAAAAGTGCAGAAAAGTTTCCAGAATAGTGATCAAACCACTGAGCTCCAAGTTTAGCATGTCGGTCATCCGACATTACCATTACCATCCAGCGGTCGGTTACCATTCATCTACATTCCTTCCTAGACAGCGATATACCATTGCACTGATTCCAAGCTTCCGTGCTTCCATGAAATGTTGATCTTTAATGTATGCACGACTAATGTACACCTTTGCTTTTGGGGAAAAGTTGTAGTACTTGAAATTAAGCTGTAAACAGTGAATCAGTCACTTGGTATTTGTAACTTTGATTTTCAGTTTAAATCTTCTAATCCTGATCCAGTTTCGAATTGTTTTCAGCTTTTCCGCTCAAATTAGTTTGTTTGTCACATTTTAATCCCTCTCAGAAATTTGTATTATTCCAGCGACGAAAGCTAAAAGGAGCCTCATATTGTTTACTTTAAGTATTAGCTAACTGGTTCACAAATTTCTGCTACTTTGACTACTCCAGGTTTCAAGAGGGACTATTATTTTGTTCTTTCTTTCTAGTCTAGGGTGCATACTAAGTTAGCTTTGCTGTTTCCGTTGAAAGTTATCTGTAATTATATAGCTACATAGATTAAAGTATATAATTAAAGTTTTAGTATATTGAGAGTTGCGACATGGTGGGTGAAAACAGTTTAGCAGGCGTTTTCTTTCACATTCTATAGGTACTCAGTGAGAAGTGTCTCCAAACCATACACGCATGAGAAAAAAAGGCGAAGCTAAGTTTACAAAATCTAATTTGGCCCCTGGAACAAACGGATTATCCCATCAACTCTGAAGTGACTGAACTGCAGAAGTCCATGTCAGGCTTTTTTTGCGACCAGATGTGCGACTGGACGCAAAGTTTCTTATCTGGACGCAACGAAATTTTAGCGGGACACGAGCTAGACGTAACATTGCTTCGGAAGAAAATTCACTTTTGTAAGAGTAGTAGTATATAATATAAAACTACTGTAAATTATAAAAATTCTGTAGCAGAAGCAGAATATACAAATTTCTTCTAAAAACGTTTTCTCGCAAAAAAGCTACACAAATGGCAATTTGAAATAATATGCAAGACTACTATTTTTCCTGCTGCGCCTCAGCGCAGCAGGTCTCTTATGTTTGCTCGGCCCGGGCCCTCACACGCATTTTGCTTGATAAATATACTCTTCACCGTAAATGCGTGTAAACAATGGTTTAACATAGGGCTAGTACGATTTGTGTGTGAAATCTTGTCATTCATTCCAAACAACTTATGTTTCCGATTTATATACATATTACGCATATATGTATGGGATTACATTCAATTCCAAAATCGGAAATGTCTATTCTTTGTTCTAATTAATGACTCATCGTTACAGTTAAACTTTTGTCATTAATATCAGCTCAGCAAAGATTTCTAAACAAGCAGGCCCCACAAAGGGGCATTATTCCGCATTTGGGCCTCAGTTATTCCAGCGAACTGTATTGCGTGCGATGGAAGGTCCATCTTTGGTTGTGCTGCCGGATCTAAACAAATTAGACTTAGGGATTCGGGTTACACGGTTTAAAACTTAAAATCCCAGTGTCAGTGAACCTTGATTCTATTTAAGGAATGTTGATTATTGGCCTTTTCGGAAATAT